>JACCIB010000919.1:0-70907 GCA_018906965.1 Philotrypesis tridentata | reverse complement strand
TCGAAAATAAATTGACTGGCATTCCTTGGTCTTCAGGAAACATCGAATACGATGATATTTCGAAGATTCTCGACGATTCTCTCAAGAACGCTAAGAGAGTCTATGTGAAGGGACTCGAGAAGAAGAGGCTACTGGAAAAGAGGCTTCCTGGGATCAAGGTCATCGACATGGATATTCTAGGATGTCCAGCATTAAAATTTTTTCTTATGCACGGTGAGTGTGAGCGTCATCCTCTGCTGCTCTCTGACGCAAAGTGTGCAGCACGCAATGTCAGTGTGTTGAGAGCTTGGATGCAGAACTATCGCGAGATGTATGGGCAAGATGTATACTACTGATACATCTGTAAATAAATGTATTAAAATAAAAAAAACTAAAAACATGAAACCAAGCCCCCCCTCTCTCTCTCTCACTCTCTCTCTTTTACAGTATAAAAGGGAGCAATCACTTCTCTGAGCTCACTCAGTCTGCAGTTTTCGCAGAGTCAAGATCTCAGCAGCAGCAGCACTATGGAATTCATCGTCGATGTTCAGGGGTTCAAAAGCATGACCAATTCTTTTATAATCAAGGAGTTAGCAGTGTTGAGCTGTATTGACAACAATACACCTTTTGTCTACACATTTGCACCACCGTTCAGCTGGGCTACATTTAATGCAGAGTTCCAGAGCACGAATCGCTGGACAGTGAAGAATTACATCGGCATCAGTTGGAACTCTGGTGAGATTCCATATGCAAAGCTTCCGCAGACCTTACGGAATGCTATTGTCGGAGCTGCTCATATATACGTCAAGGGAGACAACAAGAAAAAATATGTTGAGCAACTACTGCCTGCTCAGACTTCAGTAAAAGTCGAGACCCTGGAGTGTTTGGGCTGTCCACCGTTGCGTAAGCTGCCGAGAATAAATACTTTCCCTTGTCATCATCATCAGGAAATCCTACCTGGAAAATCAGCCACTTGCGCAGCTCAAAATGTGCAAATTTTGAAGGATTGGCTAGATGACTTCCGCGAGCAAATTGTCTATGAAGCTGATGTTTTAAATATGTACACATAATTTTTTAAATAAATTAAATAATCCAACCTAAATAAAAAAAAACAATCTGTCGTTTTCACGACAAAAAAAACATTGAACATGGAACAAACTATATACATATTTATGCATTCGCGCATGCGCAGAGCTGTGATCCCGTGATCTCGAGAACAGCAGCGCCCTCTACGTCGTTACATATAAGAGGAGTCGCGAGCGAGCAGAGCATTCACTCTTGAAGCTCTCTTCGAAGCCGAAAGAACATCATCATGGTCTCCATGGAGTACTACAACTTTACCATAACGAAGCTGAGGCAATGCTGTCGTTTCGTCGAGGCGGGCGAAGCAGATAATGAAGACATCGAGCGTTGGATGGATATTGCGCAAGCAGCCATCGATTCCTTAACTCCTCTTCTTGACGAGAGCACGAAATCGGTGGCTGAACTACGCAAGTATCAGAATACTCACGCTCATCTACAGAGTATTTGGAGAATACTGGAGGGTAGTCAGGAGCTGGGAGCTGGTCTGGAGGAGCAGCAGCAGCAGCCGCGAGTTACTTGGGACGACGTTCGTTCGGCTTTCAGGAGTCGAATCCGAAGCGGTATTATAACGAATGTGATGCATGTCGACGTCTCCACCTTCATGGAAGATGCTGCTGTTCTCTTCAAGGAGCAGATAAAAGTCTCTTTGGCAGAGTACAGGTCGATCAAGGTCAACACGGAGCTGGCTGCCGAATACACCATCGTAAAGGTTGATGGCGAGGAGATCGAGGCGATTAAGTATTTCAATACGAAATCACAGTTGATCATTCAAACCACCGATCTTGATGCCTGGTTTCTTTCGCATGTGCGTCAGCCCATCGAGAGGGATATCGAAGAGTTCCAGGAGGAAGGCTCTGGCTGGTCTCTTCGTTCGATACTACATCTCACCGTCAATATAAATAAACTGAATCCTATGCGCGGCAGCTCCTATATTTCTCTTCCCGAAATCATCCAAAAGAAACACGCTTGCGTCAATGTTCAAAATAAAGACAATCACTGTTTCAAATGGGCTATACTCTCTGCTTTGCATCCCGTAGAACTTGATAAGCATTCAGAGAGAGTGAACAATTACAAGCCCTTTGAAAACGATCTCGATTTCAAGGGCATCGAGTTTCCCGTGATACCTAAGCAGATCCCCAAGTTCGAGCGACAGAATGACGTTTCCGTCAATCTGTACATGTTGAAGAAGAAGGGCAAGCTGTTCGAGGTGTCTCCTTGCCATGTAACATCATTGAAGAAGGAAAAACATGTCAATCTTCTCTTCGTACAAGAGTACTACGTGGACGAAGAAGACGACGACGGTGACGACGGCGACGACGACGAGATCTCCGTGAATTTTCACTATGTCTGGATTAAAAATCTATCTAGACTGGTGAACTGTCAGTTGAGTCGTCGCAAGCATAAAAAATTTATCTGCGATCGCTGTCTGCACTACTTCTGTACTGCAGACAAGCTGGCAGAGCATGAGAGAGATTGTGCAGCGATCAACAGCTTCAAAGTGAAGCTAACCAACGAGGCAAACAACAAGCTGAAATTTAAAAACTATCGCTACCAAGACCGAGCACCTTTCGTAGTGTACGCTGACTTTGAACGTCTGCTCAAGCCTGTCGAAAGCCACGAGCGTACTTACCAAGAGCACGAAGTCTTCAGCGTAGGTTACTACTTGAAATGCAGCTTCGATGATTCAAAGTCAGTGTACAAGAGCTACAGAAAGACGAACGCCGATGAAGAAGATCCAGCCAATTGGTTCGCTACGAGTCTTCACGCACTTGGCCAAGAACTCGAGCAGCTGTACGAGAATCCCGTGCCGATGGAACTGCTCACTCCTGAACAAATACGAGATTACAACAGCGCTACAATCTGTTGTATGTGCGCACAAGCTTTCACCGATGAAGACGTCAAGGTTAAAGATCATTGTCACTTTACGGGAAAGTATCGTGGCGCTGCACACAACGGCTGTAATATCAACTTCAAGGACTCGCGCGTGATTCCTGTGATCTTTCACAACCTGGGTGGATACGACTCTCATCTATTGATAAGAGAAATCGCGTCTCTATTTCCTGGAGCGTTACATCTCCTTTACAAAGTTCATGGAGAACAGCGAGGTTAATTTTCGCTTCCTCGACTCCATTCGCTTCATGGCTTCGTCTCTCGACAAATTAGCTTCATACTTGGAGGAGCTAAAAACACTTGAAGCAGTCTTCCAGAAGGATGATGGCTACAGCGCAGAGCAGATCAGTCTCTTGAAACGTAAGGGAGTCTTTCCTTACGAGTACGTCTCTGCGCTTGAGAAACTCAAAGAGACTGCTCTACCTCCGCAGGCAGAGTTCTACAGTAGCCTGACCGACAGCGACATCTCTGTGGACGACTACGAGTATGGCAAAAAAGTCTGGGGGACTTTCAACATCCAGACCCTCGGCGACTACTCTGATCTTTATTTAAAGACAGATGTGTTGCTACTCGTCGAGATCTTCGAGAACTTTCGCTCCAATAGCCTCCAAGCTTACGGTCTTGATGCAGCGCACTACTATACGACTCCTGGCCTCTCCTGGGATGCAATGCTCAAGTACACACGCATCGAGCTCGAGCTGCTCACTGACATCGAGATGCTGTTCATCGAGCGAGACATTCGCGGAGGTGTCAGTCAGTGCTGCAACCGTTATGCGGAGGCCAACAACAAGTACATGGGTGAAGACTACGATCCGACGAAGGAAACCAAGTACTTGATGTACTTTGACGTAAACAACCTGTACGGATGGGCCATGATACAGCCGCTGCCCTTCTCTGGCTTCGAGTGGGTGAACGCAGACGAATCCAACTTCTTCGAGGTAGCGGATGACAGCCCAGTCGGCTACATACTCGAAGTCGACCTGGAGTATCCAGAGGAGCTTCATGACTCTCACAAGGATCTCCCTCTCTGCCCCGAGCATCGAGCAGCGTCAGAGTCGAAGCAGCAGAAGTTGATGACGACGCTCTATGATAAAGAACGTTACGTCATTCACTACAGAAGCTTGAAGCAGGTGCTCGAGTATGGTCTACGCTTGAAGAAGATACACAGAGCTCTGCGTTTCAATCAAAAGGCCTGGCTCAAGGACTACATCGACCTCAACAGCGAGATGCGCAAGGGAGCCAAGAACGAGTTTGAGAAGAATCTGTTCAAGCTCATGAACAATGCCATCTACGGAAAAACTATGGAAAATGAGCGAAAGCGAATAGACGTCAAACTCGTCAACAAGTGGCAAGGACGCTACGGAGCAGAGACTCTCATTGCTATGCCCAATTTCCACAGTTGTTCCATCTTCGAAGAGAATCTCGTGGCGATTCAGCTGGCTCGGACCGAGATCACCATCACCAAGCCAATCTACGTGGGGCTCAGCGTTCTCGATCTATGCAAGTCACTCGTCTACAGATTCCACTACGAGTACATGAGGGATCGCTTCGCCAACGACAACTGTAAGCTCATGTACACCGACACGGACAGCCTCGTGTACGAGATCAGCGGCGAGCAAGATATCTACGAGGTCATGAAGAACGATCTACACGAATTCGACACGTCCGACTATCCAGCGGACAATCAGTTTGACATGCCACGCGTCAACAAGAAGGTCATCGGTCTCATGAAAGACGAGTGCTGCGGCAAGCTGATCACGGCTTTCGTAGGTTTGCGAAGCAAAATGTACAGCGTGCGCATTCAAGGCCAAACTCCCATCAAGAAGGCTAAAGGCGTCAAGGGCAGTATCGTGAAGAAGACGTTGACCTATGAGGACTACTTGCACTGCCTCTTCGACGATACCATCGTCACCAGAGAGCAGTGCAACATCCGTTCTCGTCTACACGTCCTACGATCGGAGAAGGAGAAGAAGGTAGCTCTGAGTGCGCACGATGACAAGAGATACTTGCGCAAAGGACAAACTGACACGCTTCCCTGGGGCCATTACGAGATCCTCGACGACGAGATGATCGAGCTCATCGAAATGGTGGATGCAGCCAGTGAGCAGCTGTGGAACGACATAGAAGATGCTAGGAAGCGTCCGCGAGAAGAGACAGAGGGCGCTTGTAAGAGAGCGCGACTGTAGGTGTCACCACCGCCGCCGCTCTTGCCGCTGCCGCTCTTGCCGCCGCCGCCGCCGCTGAGGAGGCAATATAAGCCGTGCGATCGTCGAGCTTGAATCATTCGCTCAGCAGTAGCAGTACTGACAGCATCAGCAGCAGCAGCAACAGTAGCAGCAGTAATAGTAGTAAAGATGGATCTACAACAACTGAACCAAGTCGCCAAGGCCAACAACTTCCTGCCGACTATCAAGATGGCAGAGCTGGTGCAAGGACAGCAGTACAAGGTGACCAAACTGAGGATGGTCAACACGAAGTTCGGGATCCGGACTGTGGCTCATCTCGACGAGACATCTCAAGTCTTCCTATCTCAACGCTTCGCCACCGCTTTCGAGAAGGACAAGGAGTTCTTCTCTCGAATGTCTGCTGAGGCCGTTGCCGGCAAGCTGTATGTCAAGAAGAATGGCGACAACCTTGAATTCTCATCCTCTCTTTAATATGTATTTTATATTGTGTGTGTGTGTGTGTTTTAATAAATAAACAAAATTAAAAAAAAATTTCAAAAATCTGTCGTTTTCACGACAAAAAAATATATACAACGTAGAACAATGTATATACGTTAATATGCTTGCGGAGGGAGGAATATAAGCCGAGCCATCATCAGCCTCCAGTCAGTCGATCATCAACAGTCGAAGAAAATGGATCATCAGCGCGAGGCCGTATCAATGACCGCTGCAGATCTGGAAGTAGATCGTCCGTACATAGTTACCGAGCTCCAAATGATTGACACCAAGTTTGGAGTCCGCATTGTTGCTCGGATCAACGAGACAGATCGTCTCTTACTACCACGACACTTCACCGAGGCATTCGAGAAGGATGAAGACTACTTCTTCCACATGTCAGCAGCAGCCAATGTCTATAAGCTCTTCATCGTGAAGAAGAATAATAGCCTTGCATTTTCCTTCTCATGATTCTTATTTTATAAATAAATAAAATCACAAACTGTCGTTTTCACGACAAAAAAACAAAGTTTACAGACAAGGAACAAAATATTTCAAAGTGTCTGAGATTTGTTGATCCACGAGTTGTGTGAATCGTCAAAACCCAACCATTTTACAAACACTTCGTTGCCTCGTTTCTTCAAGATCTTTTCGATCAGATAGATGTCGGGATGTGCAGTTTTTGAGAGTTCTTGCTCGTAAAAGCTGCCTGCGATAGTATCACCGCGAAAGTCTTTTAGATGATAGGTTATAGGCGTAGTACGTCTTACTCGACTGATTGTAAATATCTCAGTCGACCAATTGGCCGTATAACCTTTTTCGAACAAATTTTTTGATTTGCTCACTCTAACTTTGTCGTTGACCTTGAACTTTGGCTTGGACTTTTTAGTTTCGTAAGCAAAGTTTTTTATCACACGCTCGACTCTGGCTGCTGTTACATCTTTGGGCTTCATACCGATAGTGCGATGTTTGCGACTATTGTACGCTTTCAGCAAACCGCTCAAGATATCACACCATTTAAAATTACCTCGTAGACTGAACTCCTTCCACATTACATTTTTCAGCGTGCGGTTGAAACGTTCGCATATCGCAGCCTTAAGATTACTATATGTCGAGTACAAATTAATTTTGTACTGTTTCATGAGATTCTGAAAGGTGGAATTGTAGAACTCCTTCCCACGATCTGTTTGCAAATTTTTCGGTACTCGACCTTTAAGCAGTATACTCTTCACAGCAGCAGCAACGTCTTCTCCAGTTTTTCTCTTTACTGGAACGGCCCAAGCGAACTTTGAAAGTACGAGTATATCTATGACTGTGAGCATGTATCTGTATCCTTTATTTTCACGCGAATACGGCTGCATCTCAACCAAATCGGCTTGCCAAGTCTAGTCTAAGCCACGCACATCGAACTTTCGACGTGCGTAATTGCGACGAGCTGGCTTATGTATCTCCTCGACAACTTGTCTCTTTGACATCTTTACACACACACTTAATCGTTCAAAGAGTGAATGTTTTGATTGATCTGCATGATCACTGTTTTTATAGTCTCCAGCTCGCTATTGAGCCGAAAAAATTAAGCATCTATTTGACATCGATGCTCGAAGATGATTTTATCCAACTGGTTCAATCTGTCAGTTACTTTCTTCACTTCGTTGTGCACGGTGAATTTCAGTGTTCTGAGATTGACGGCATCACTCGAGTCACTTGCTGCAGCGACATTGCACAATCGTTTATTCTCCAGGTCGAACTGACCATCGGCGGAGACTTTGAAGCCTACGCCAGGAGGACCTCGACTTCCTGCCCCGCTACTTCTCAAATTGCGACCAAACACGTCGACACTCATGATGCAAATGAATGAACTGTACTGCTGCATCTAAATATATATGGCCAGCCTCGGTCAGCTCCTCTATGATCGAGTGAATTTCATTAGTGTGACTGGGATTTCCAGCTGACATCTCTGCCATCAAGAGACGCAGTCGCTCGACAAGTTCGTTGGGATCGTCCCAGTAGACGTAATCCATCCGTGTATCTCTTCTCGCGATTTTGTACGGGGGAGGAGGAGCACGAAGTCTGCCACCGAACTTGGGAATCTTTTTACCTTCAAAGAATGGAGAGATGATTTCATCATATTTTTTACTGTTACGATAGCGAAGGTTCTCATCGGGACTGAAATTTTTTCTGTGTACATTTGAGATTTCGAGTATTTTGCGGTAGTTGGTATAATCATTCGAAGTTACATTCGCACGATTTGGTTTCTTGAACAGAATGAGCTCTACGAGTCCCTTAGTTTTCGTAAAAGTCTCGTCGTCCACTTTGATAATATCACCCTTAAAATTTATAGACGAATTTCCAATTACAAATCCGTTTGCTTTTTTGCGCACGCCGTAAATCTTATCCACATTTTGACGACGCAAAAGCACCGACAGGGATGCGTTTCCTCTGCCGCCGTCGTCGTCGTCGTCGTCGTCGTCGTCTTCGCTGTTTGCCGTTTCAAAAGCCGATGTATTCGCAGCAGCATCCGCTTGAATAGTTTTATTCGCTTTGGAAGACTCACTAGTCTCAGAAGAGACATCAGTGAGCACATCATCATCATCCAGTGGATCGGATTGCTTTATTCTCTTTCTCGATGGCTTGTCAGTCAAAGCAGTAGAAGTAGTCACTAATTGCTGCAGAGGATCGACGATTGGTTTGAATGTCTCTCCCACTGCTCTCTCAAAATTTTCTCTACCGTACTTTAACTCTTCAAACTTACGTTTAACTGCACTACGTGCTTTCTCAAGCTGCTCGAGTATATGCTTTTGGTGTTGCTTACTCTCAGTAGACATGTTGACACATCAGCGGTTAGTAGCAGAATGTTACACATTGTGACTCTGAGCTATATTTATAGCAAAGCAGTCGAAACCCTTTCGATAACGTCCCTCGTTCACTCGACTATCTTTGTCGATCATGAGAAAGCAGTGCTTATCTCCTGAGCAACACTGCGAGCAAAGTTCCTTGAATTGCGTATAAGACATGTCAGAATTCACGTGATCGACGTACACATGTCGTAGATTTACGTCATCTTGACGAAATATTATCAACAAATTGACATTGTCTCGTACCAAGTGTTTGGGAACTTGAGCGTACGATTGACAGAGATAAAAGCAGTCGACTGACTTGTGTCTACCCATACAGAAAAATGCGCGAATGTTATTTTGCTTCTCGCAAGCAACATCGTCGAATATCATGATAGTGTTGGGAAGTGTCTCGTCGGGTGATACAACTTTTTCGTGCTCGCTGAAGGCAAAATACTTCATACCTTCTATAGGCTTCACTAGTCGCTCGAGAAATTTGTACTTTGACTGATTGAGCGACTTCGAGTAGACGTACACGTTCTCAAATCTAAGTCCGTTTGGATGCGTTATGAGCGCGAGAAGGCTATTGGTCTTGCCACAATTCGAAGGTCCGCATATGACTGCGCGTATGCTGTCCGGTAACAGATCTCCGTGTCGATTCACACGCTTGCTCTTATCGTCCACGATTGTGTCGAAATTTGCTACCGGAAGCTTGACAGCCTGCTCCTTGAAGTTCATCTCTCGTCGAGATCTCGACAGTGACTGCGTTGATTTCCCTATAAATAGACGGCTTTTATAGTCGCAGCCAACAGTCATCATTCAACCTTCGTGGTGTTATGATCGTATACGTTCAAGGACGTGGAATTTTCAACAGAGTTCTCAATTCGATTCCATTCGAGCTGCATTTGCCAGGTTATCAGTTCTGTGGACCGGGAACGAAGCTAAGTAAACGTTTGGCTCGAGGAGATCGAGGTATAAATCCGTTCGACGAAGCTTGTCGAGAGCACGATATAGCCTACTCGCAGAATCGCGAAAACGTTGAGGCTAGGAATTTGGCTGATCGAGTATTAGCTGAAAAAGCATTACAGAGGATTAAGGCAGAAGACGCGAAAACTGCAATTAGGCATGGGTGCTCGAAGGAGGAGGAGAAGCAAGAGATCGCTCGCGAAGCTGAGTCAAATAGTGAAAGCAGCTTCCAAAGCCATGAAAAAGGGCTCCAGTTCGCATTCGGCCATTACGTCAGCATTGCAAGGTGCTCGCGATGCTGTTAAGAAGGCTGATGGTAAGGACAACATAGTCATACCTCGTGTTTTGCCGATATCTCGCAAAGTAGGAGGTTTCCTACCTTTTCTCATACCACTCTTCGCTGGTCTGAGCGCTGCGGGTGCTATGGCTGGTGGTGCCGCTGGTATCGTAAAAGCCGTCAACGACTCAAAGTCTGCAAAGGATCAGTTGGCAGAAACTCGACGTCACAACCAGGCGATGGAGGCAATTTCCGTAGGCAAAGGAATGTGTCTGAAAGCTACGAAATCTTGACTGGGACTTCGTCTCAAGCCCTACCGCGGCAGTAGTCTGAAGAAAAAAAAAACTTCTTCGAGATAAGCATTGTAGACGCGTTGCAAAAGAGAGCACTCACAAATCTGGACATCGTCAAGTATGCAAAAATCTTAAAAATTCCCTACTTTCGAGGTGTGTACATGTGCGATGCGATGCCTGCCACAGGTCCACGAAGCCGTGAATCGGCAATCGTTAATTTGGACGATGCGAGTGGACCTGGAACTCACTGGGTAGCCTATCGCAAACGAGGAAAGGACGTCGTATACTTTGACAGTTTTGGCGATCTTCAACCTCCTTTAGACTTGATGCTGTACTGGGGAGTCGACGAGGTCAAGTACAATCACGAGAGGTATCTTGTTGATCCTCCACCTCGCGCAAAATTCACTGAGCTGATTTCTTCAAAGCGAATATGAATTGGAGGTTGTGCACATAAATAAAACCTCTCTCAAGAGGATAAAGGTAACCAGCAGCCGCTTTAAATGAACGCATCCTATAGCAGGGATTCCAGAATGGCTGAAAATTTGTGAAAATTAATGATACGAAGATTAAATAATCGATAAGGGATGAAATATAGTAATACCTTTGAAAACTTCCTTTCGTTTTTTTCTTTATACACCTACGGCCCTTCGCGCGTAATATACGAGGGGGGATTCGCGTACTTTCATAATATTATGTAGCTTCCAAGAATCGTGTATATGCTCTGGTCTAAAATACGGGCTCTTTCCCATACACAGTTTAATGATAGGTCCAGCAACTAAACACATTAGACTTCTTATCTCGTAGCCTTATCCTTTTAAACCAATGGGACATTGGTCAGCGTTTATGGTATCCACCAGCTCTTCTATATCCAGTTTTGTCTAAACAAATAAAGTAAGTAAATGGGCTGATTCAAATAAAGAAGTTACAAAAAAAAGTACATTTGTAATATCAAAATTAGTCAATAAATTATTTGAACATAAGCATGAATAGTAATCATTTATTTGGAGATTAACTAATACTTACGAGTGATTTTGCAAGCCCTTCAGCTGATCTCCACAGTGTCTGAGACAGTTGCTCCGCAGAGATTTATCAGATTTATCAGAACTGCTCTCGAGGATGCATAATCAAAACACTGTTAGTCATCAGTCCATCTATTTCTCTGTTATGAGTGACTGGCTATATTATAGTATTAAAAAACGTCCTTTTAGTTCTATAACATCTGTTGCTGTACAATAAGCTAATCGACGTAAAACACATTTTCTGCATATCGATTCATCCATTTGCAAGACTGATTTTGCCCTGTAAAAGTCATTGTAACATTAATTTATAATTTAATAAATAATAGATGTTTAAGTAAAAATGTATACTTACTCTTGTATAATACGGGTATAGCTGCTTGATTATGGAACTGATAGAAACTTCTTTCTAACATATATTCAGGATTTATTTCTTCCACTATCAACAAATTTAGCACCATATTATAAGTTAAATAATAAGCCGAATTTATTGGATCTACTTTTCCTTGTACAATTTCTTTTCCAACAGCTGGACTAACTTCTTCTTCAATCATTAGAATAACTATTCCCTTATCATCGAAACCCCGTTTAGCAGTGACTCGATCACTCAAATCAAGCAGTCTCAAAATCCTCAATTATGATTTTCTTGGCTTCATCCTTCATGCACATTGAGTTCATATCCAACAATATTTGTCCTACAAGTATTTTTCTCAGTTTGACAAAAATAGGTGTATATAAATGTATCAATAAAAAAAGTGAAAAAATTATTCAAATACTTACTGACACAAAGCAATCCAATTCTTTAGAATTATAAAAAACTTATTTTTGCGCATGTAATTCTTTATGAAACAATCATATTTATTTGTAAACAAGGCTACAGACAACGCGATAACCTCGAATTTGCTCGAATATAGTGATTCAGTGGTTAAACATTCGAGAAATGCGGAATGCAAAGGAATCGGGACGTACAATACTTTCTGATGATTGAAGTTGGCCTTTAGACTCCACAAAATTTATCGGTGTCCAACACTGGCATCATAGCTTCGTTATAGGGATCTCTATATCCCCATAACTTACTGCCAACAGTGCCAACCCTCTTTGGTACTATAATTATGTCTAACACTCTAACCTGAAGTACTAATCTACTGTTGGTTTCTGCTAGTTTATAACCTCTGCGTGGATCTCCGAGTTTATCACAAATTATATTATTTAAATCGCGTTACAAACCTATATAACTCATACTACGCGTGTGCAATAATATTTAATCTAAAACCTACAATAAGTTTCAAGTGAAAAAATGCATTTACAGAAAAGATAGTATTAGGATCAAAATACTATCAATGGATTTCACTCTGTCAGATAAGAATCTTTTAATTACCTTCAAATAAATTAACTTTATGATAATAGAATATGATTCTTTGTTTTAAAATAAATTATTCTTTCTCTGTTACAGGTGATCCGATGAACTTGGCTTAAAAAAAAATTTATAAACAGCAGATTTAACTGATGAATCAGCCTTATTTATCACTGTAAGTAATATTTTTGAATAAGGAGTTTGATGCGCTGGTTAAATAAAATGAAATGAGTAATGTATACATTACTCATAAAATAATTATGTATATTCTTTTCCTGATAGATAAGTATAAAAATGTTAAGAAATAAAATTAATCAAATATAATATTAGATGATACGTGTAGAAAGTGCCCAAATACAGCTAAAATCTATAGTATGGAGAGTTGGCTCTCGTAAAACAAATCTATAAATATAATGCAGGCTTACTATTATTACTCGTAATATTTTGTTTTAAGTCATATTTTTTAATTAAAATCTTTTATAATCTGCTATCGTAATATATGTATTCTCTTATTATCTTGTGTATAGTATGAAGCGTTGGCTTCTCGTTATAAGTCAAATCCATTAACATGAATGTACGATTAGTACTGGTAATTTTTTGGATTAGATCATTTTTTTTTTAATTAAAATCATAGATAATCTGCTATCCAAATACATCTGTTCGCCTATTATATAGTGTAAACCAAATAAAAATTGTGTGCTTATTATGAAATAAAAAAATTATAGTATAACATAAAATTTAGCTGTTATAAAATAAATTGAATATTTAAAAATGTATTCGTGTCTGCAGAAATGAGCCCTTTTGGCATTTCTTATAAGTAATTAATCGATATTTTCATTTATTGTAAAACATTCATCCAAACTATTATAGTCTGGTAGTTATTATTTTAAAATTTGAACCTAATCCCAAAATACTTGTTATAAATTAATTTATAAACATAAATAAACATATCTTTCTCTAGAACACATGTATTTGTACGTTTTCTGAAAAGCTATAATTTGTCAGAGAATCATCCACATATAATATAGGTTGTAAATTGTTACTAAACTTTTAAACACATTTTTAATTTTCAGATAACAATAATGCCGAACCAGATGATTATTGATGAAAATGGTAATAATATTAAAATTATTATGTGCTATATAATAACCAGGAGACGATAGGAAAAGTTATGAACTATTCATATACACTTAAACAACTTAGAAACTTTCATGCATGAGCGATGCATATTCTTGACACTTCACTAGCTTCTCACAATAAAAAATAATTTTTTCCTTATATAAACTGAATATTCTCTGAACCAAGAAAATAAAACACTCTTACTATCTATTCATAAGAATTCTTTTCGACGTACAGCCTCAGAGTCTATCTCCCAGGAGATGATAGGAAAAGTTAACATAAGCACTTCCACAATTGTAGAAACTTTCTTGCATGGAAGATTGAATATAATCGTAACACTCAACCAACTTGTCACATCACAAGAAAATTATATAAACAGGAAATTCTGTATAAATTTTCTTTGATTCTTGAACGATGAAAATACAACACTTTCACTAGCTTCTCATCAGGATCCCTTTCGACATACAGCCTCAGAGTCTACCTCCCAGGAGACGATAGGAAAAGTTATGAATTATTCATATACACTTAAACAACTTAGAAACTTTCATGCATGAGCGATGCATATTCTTGACCTCACTAGCTTCTCACAATACAAGACAATTTTTTCCTTATACTGAATATTCTCTATGTTGAAACTTTCTTAGATTCTTGAACCAAGAAAATAAAACACACTAGCTAATTATAAGGATCCCTTTCGACGTATAGCCTGAGAGTCTATCTCCCAGGAGACGATAGGTAAATTTAATAATTGTTCATAAGCACTTCTACAATTGTAGAAACTTTCTTGCGTGGAAGATTGAATATAATCCTAACACTTAACCAACTTATCACATCACAAGAAAATTATATAAACTGGAAATTCTGTATAAATTTTCTTTGATTCTTGGACGATGAAAATACAACACTTTCACTAGCTTCTCATCAGGATCCCTTTCGATGAATAGCCTGAGAGTCTACCTCCCAGGAGACGATAGAAAAAATTACATATCCACTTCAAGAATGTAGAAACTTGCTTGAAAGGTGAACCCAGGAGACGATAGAAAAAGTTACATATCCACTTCAATAATGTAGAAACTTTGCATGAAAGATGAACCCAGGAGACGATAGAAAAAGTTACATATTCACTTCAAAAACGTAGAAACTTTCTTGAAAGATGAATTCTTAACACTTTACTAGCTGTCACATCACAGAATAGTTATTTCTTTACATAATCTAATAGTAAAAAAACCTGAAAAATAAAAGGATATATTTTAACAAAGAATCAGTTCATGAATCTTTTATGTATTGTATATTTAAAAAAAAAAGTACAACTAAATACTTCGAGGCTATTAGTCTTGTTTGTGAAACATTTTTCATAATTATATCTGTCAGTTTTTAAATATTTCATCAAACCTAGCTTTATAAATTGCATATTATGTTGAAAATAAAATCACTTTGGTACTTTATTTTGTACAATACTTATTTTTCTTTAACACTGCATATGTATTATTGTATTGAAAAATCAAGAAATGTGAATATACCATCGTCTGCTCTTCTGCACACTTGATGAACTGTATAGATGCAAGCAATAGTATACGTAGAACTGGCGTCACGAACTATGACGTACTTCCGGGGAGAACATTTTTCGCCACGGGAGAAGAATTTTCACGGAGAAGAATTCATGACCCCGAACTTTCACTTTACAATATCATTTGATAGAAGCCATTTCACAATATATGACTCTGAAGTGATTTTGCTAGTTTTATTCCAAGCTTTCATTTGAGTGCTCATAAGTGAGAAACAAAGCTCTTAATGCGAAGAAAACCGAATGTCACATCTCCAACAGGGCCTATGAGACGTAAATGTAGGGTCTGGCTATAGCGCCCGACGGCGGCGTACGTACTGAACGTACCTTATACTTGCCATCGAGGCACTACCGCACCCCTTGATCATGCATCATATATACTTACACATGCTGCGCAAATGCAGACGATCTTTCACGATGAAACAGTGTTTACATACAATCATAAAATAATCAACGTGTTTAATTAATAGTTTCTCATTAAATGTTATAAAAAGTAGTACTAACTATTTAACCCAATTAGATATTTTAATTATAACAGTAAAATATAATTAAGTCGATAAGTCGAATATGTATTAATAATAGATTACAATAACATCCCAGAAAGCAGCACGTGCCGAGCACGCCGTGCCGTCACGCCGTGCTTGCATTGTGCCAGCATAGTGCTGTCACGATTTGGCCATTTTTCGGAGAGCACAGCGTGCCGTCATTATGCATTCTTTGTGTCAACGCAAATGCTTGCACCAATATGCGCTCACTATGCTAGCATTGTGCTGTCTCCAAATGCTAGCGTCTCATTATATTATCATTTTAACCCTATATTGTTAAAATAATTATTTATAATACTTATAAGGATAAATATTATAAAAAATTAACTAATGTCTCTTATGCAGCCTACAGAGATTGCACTTCTCAAACTTCCAAATATCTCTCTCTCCTCTCTTATTCGTGGCGTGGGTTGTCAATTGTCAACAGCATCAAAACAGTGCACCAAGCCTGTCAGGCGTTGCATCATCGTGCACTCTCTTTTTGCAGAAGTTTTTCAAGTGATTAGAAAACCTTCTGCATATATTTTATTGAATAATTGCATTGCATTTGCAATAAAATTATTCATTTGGAATTATACCCAAAGAAATCAATATTTTGTGGTAAGTAAAAATATAAAAATGATTAAGCATAGTAATAATTCTGATTGAGGTTATATTTATAATTTAAATATTAATTGTTCTGATTTATTTTTAGTACGAGGATTTCTGCAACCTGATGGAGTAATTTTTTTGTACAATTAACATATAAATTTTTACTACAATAAAAATAAATATTAATTTTAAAATTATTCTATTTTATTTTCCTTATATTATCATTATATAGTAATATTATATATATATAATAAAAATAAAGCTTTTGGGCATTTGGGCTGACAATTTGCTTGCATAAATGCAGCAAAATGTTGGCATGTTGACAGCACGCATGCTGTCTAATTTGCGGCGCTTCCACGCATGCGGCAATACTGCAGCAAATTGACGTCCAAACGCCGGGGCACAAAGCGGTCACGCATGCCGCACGCATGGCGGCATATTGCTGGCATATTTCCGACGCAATGTTATCTGGGATAAACATGACTAACAGAATTTTATTAGATAAGTATTCAGTTTTATTTTGAAATCTGTCAGTACAATAAAAATAAACTTTTCGTAAAATGATTCTTTGTTTAAATGTTTTTATTTTTTTTCAGATATTTTCTGTTTCCATTGAGAGCTTACACAACTATCAAGTTGTATAGCAAGGGAATTTATGTGACAAGCTATTTTTGCAAGTTTCTTACAGGAGGTTATACGCCAAACATCATTGGTGAATATTGAAAAAAAAAATGTGTAATATTTTATATCGGTCTCACTTGTATTTATTGGGAAATATTTATAACAGACAATAATTGATAATTAACCAGCAAAAAGGAGGTTCCTGTGACAAAATGAAATTAAAGCAGTATTTTCAGTCAAGAAAGTATGAAAATAGCTGGAATATCTGTCAAGATGAGACCGCAGCCAAAAGGAGGTTCCTGTGATGATGTGAATATTTTGAGTCCAGAAAGTTTATAATGTCATATACTAGACGATAGCTGGATATCTCAAGTTTAGACCAGCAAAAAGAAGGTTCCTGTTACGAAGTGCAATTAGTGAAGTGGAAAACTATTTTGATTCAAGAATTATTTATAAGAAATGCTGGAAGAATTCAATTGTCAAGAATAATAAATATATCCATTTAATAATGGATCAGTCAATATAAGAACTATAACAACTTTTATCAAGTATAATCAAATGATTTTATGTTTACAAAGTGTTTCTGTCATAAAATTTATTACAGTTACGTATTAATAAAATTTATGTTTACAAAGTGTTTCTTTCATAACATTTAATATAGTTACGTATAAAATAAAATTATACTTATAAGAAATGATGGAAGAACTCAATTCACAAGAATAGCTAGAATATCTATCACGATGGGACCAGCCAGAAGGAAGTTCCTGTGACGAAGTGAATTTTGAGTCAAGAAAGTTTATAATGACATGTACTAGACGATAGCTGGATATCTCAAGTTTAGACGAGCAAAAAAAAGTTCCTGTGACGAAGTGGAATTATTGAAGTAAAACACTATTTTGATTCAAGAATTATTTATAAGACATACTGGAAGAACACAATTGTCAAGAATAATAAATATATCCATTTAATAATGGATCAGTCAATATATGAATTGTAACAACTTTTATCCAATGTAATCAAATTTTATGTTTACAAAGTGTTTCTGACGTAACATTTATTATGGTTACGTATTCATAAATTATTTATCAGAAATGCCGGAAGAACTAGATTGACAAGAATAGATGGAACATCTATCAAGTTTAGTCCATCAAAAAGAAGGTTCCTGTGACGAAGTGAAATTAGTGAAGGATTTTCAGTCAAGATAATACTTTCTATCGACCTCACTGTTAATATTTATCTGCACTTACGTATGAATAATGCATTTCTTATTATTAATGGTAACATATTATCAAACTTGACTGAGGATGGAAAAATGGCCGCTGGCATGAGTGGATGTGTGTATCGCATGCGAGTGTTTGAAAATTGAAAAAGAAACGAATATTAAAGGAATAAAAGTGTGAGTGTAAAAAAAAGGAAAATAGGGAAAAATAGAAAAAAGAGAGTAATAAATACTCAAAATCCTGAAAAGTAAAAGGAAGGATAGTACTCTCTTAAGTTCGATTAGTAAAAAGTCACTGCAAAATAGTGTATATACACTATTTTGACAAGTGCAAAGTATACAACTGCGAAATAGTTAATATGCAATAATTGAAATAGTGAAAAAAATACATTAAATGAAATAGCGTATATGGAATTTTTGAAATAGTGTAAATACACTAATTTAATAGTGTAAATACACATTTTTAGCAGTGGAAATAAACTATTTTAATAGTGTAAATACACTACTTTAATAATGTTAATACACTATTAAAATAGTGTATATACACTATTTATACAAGTGCAAAGTATACCACTATGGAATAGTTAATATAAAATAATTGAAATAGTGAAAAAATAGGTTGAATGAAATAGTATAGAATAGTGTAAATACACTAATTTAATAGTGTAAATACACATTTTTAACAGTGGAAATAAACTATTTTAATAGTATAAATGCACTGTTTTAATACTCTTAATACACTATTAAAATAGTGCAACTACACTATTGTAATCGTATAAATATACTATTTTATCAGTGTACTAAAGTGTCACTGATTTTTGAAAGTGGATAAATTATCGATAACAATAATCAAAATGCACTCATGAAATAGCACTTTTATACTATTTCTCGTAGTGCATATTTCACTTGATTCTTGTTGTCACTGGTTCCCATATTGCAAAGAACATTAAGGGGTTATGACAGGGTTAAAACCTAGAAAAAAAAAGAAAAATTATTCGTGCTCTAAAAACTACATTTTTCATTTGAAATCTAAGTATTATACATCAATTTTATGCATAAATAATATGCATAAAGTGAGTATAACATTTAAAAACTATTAAAGATATTTGCTTACCAAAAATCATGATTTTCATCACTTTTGTTTGCTTGCCGCATGTTTCTGATGGAACCGTACCATCAATCCTGATGAATCAAAGTGCCAAATCTTCCTTATGAGTCTGGTCTCAGACTAAGCGGAATAGATTCCTGAAAAACAGAAAATTAATATAAATAATTAAACATATATTCACAATATTAGTAATTATAGTGAATATTACATATGTAAACATACGTAACATTCACTTTGAACTTATCTTTGCCAATTCTGCTCCGCTCAGTTTCTGACCATACTCATAAGGAAGGTTTTCCAATTTGGTTCATCAGGATTGATGGTACGGTTCCTTCAGAAAGCTGCGGCAAGTACACAAAAAGCATGAAAAAACTAAATTTGAGTAAAAGGCATTTAAAATTTATAATGTAAATCATACAAATTAACTCAACTATACTGACAGAAACTATCTGGCATACCTTGATTTGCTTTTGGTACTCAAATATACATACAATAAAGTATATTTGGTGGTACGCGCATGTCATGCTGTGGGATAATAGCATTTAGAAGCTGAAAATAAAATAAAGATTATCGTTAGCAATTCATAATCAAGTTATGTTTATGAATTACAATTACATGCAATACTTACCATTATTAAATACACTTCAAGCTATTAAAAAGTATGCAAAATAATACTCCAGACAGTCAATATAAACTCCCATCTTGCTAACTTGCACCCGTATACCTAAAAGCAAAAAATAAACCAACAAAGAAAAAGCTCATTATGAACACAATTATAAGTAATTAGTTTCCAATACTTAGCTGAATAATTTTTGTACTCTGCAGAAGCTCTTGCAATTTTACAACACCACTGCGTCTGTGTAGTGAACTATCTTCACTACTCAAATAGTGATTTATCAGATACTTGTGAATTTTAGAATCCACCTAGTCACTGCGTCCGTGCAGTGAATTGTCTTCACGGTTAAAATAGTGATTGTTTAGATACTTGTAAATTTTAGAATCCACATACGAGTGTGTGTGTGTGTTTATGTGCGTACGTGTGCCTGCGTGCTTACGTGTGTATATTTTGGAGGCAAAAAACTTTCTCTGATGATATTTATTATAACGCGGCAAAGATTTTACCGCCAAAAGTTTTGTCGGTACATTTTGTACATATGTACGTACATACATACATACGTATGTACATACATACATACATACATACATACATATGTACATACATACATACATACATACATACATACATACATATATGTACATACATACATACATACATACATACATATATGTACATACATACATACATACATACATACATATATGTACATACATACATACATACATACATACATACATATGTACATACATACCTACATACATACATATGTACATACATACATGCATACATATGTACATACATACACACTCACACACACATATATATATATGTATGTATGTACATATGTATGTATGTATGTATGTATGCACATATGTATGTATGTATGTATGTATGTATGTACATATGTATGTATGTATGTATGTATGTATGTATGTATGTATGTATGTACATATGTATGTATGTATGTATGTACATATGTATGTATGTATGTATGTTTGTACATATGTATGTATGTATGTATGTATGTATGTAGGTACATATGTATGTATGTATGTATGTATGTATAATGACAGCGAAAGTACTAGCGATTGTTGTGATGACTATAGTGATTTGGATTGCAGTGAAAATGAAAATAACAAATTATTCAATCGAATAATGTTTCCAGCAGCTAATGTATCAGTGCGTGATCTAGTTATTATGACTTCTGCACTCTCCCTACGGTATCATTTGCCTGAAGAAGCGCATTTAGAAATGCTTAAGATTTTCAAGCACTGCGCAGGTCCAAGCTTTGATAATCTTAATTTATCTAAGCACAACATATCGAAATGTTTTTCTTCCCAGGAAGAACATTTAAATTATCATTACTATTGTAAAATATGTTTAAATTCAATAATCTACACCATAAATGCAAGGGAAACAGTTAAAACTCGTATGGTTTTATGTCAAAAGTGTCAGGAAGAAAACTGTATAAAACCTCTATCCCCAAATTATTTTATTTCCGTCAGTTTAAATCATCAATTACAAGAATTATTATTGAATGGTGAAATTCTTGATGACATTTTAAAAAATGTTCGTTCTCGAATCAACCCTACAGATAATTCCGTTAACATAATTAAAGATGTACACAATAGTTTCATGCATAAAAAAATTGTACAATCAAAGAATCATGATATATCAACTAATATTCTGACAGTTAGTTTCAATACGGATGGAGCTCCACTTACAAACAGTGGAAAACGTCATTTTTGGCCTCTGCAATTAATTTTAAATGATCTTTCGCCGAAACTTAGATTTCGTTTTGTTTTATTAGGGGGAATTCTAATAGTAGAAAAAGAACCGTGTAGTAAATTGTTGAATTTGTATGTCTCCAAAATAATGATTGAACAAATAAACAATCTCAACAACAAATGTATAATTTTAAATAAAAATGGTATCGAAATTTCATTTAAATTTAATATCCTTAGCTGCATCGTAGATTCTGTGTGTCGCCCTATACTTCAAAACAGAATGCAATTGAACGGGTATTCAGGATGTAGCTGGTGTTACCAATTAGGTTTATATATTCCATCTGTTCATGGAATTCGATACGTTGTAGAACAAAACGCTACTGATCGAACAGATGCAGGATATAGAGATGATGTTCAAATAAGTATTGAAACTAAAAAAAAAATCAACGGTGTGAAAGGCCCTTGTTGCTTAATGGAAGTTGATCATTTTGACACAGTTTGGTCCTTACCATATGAATACATGCATGGCATGCTTCTCGGCGTTGTTTACCAGTTATGGAATCAATGGAAATCAGGTACATCTAAGTTTAAGCTAGGAAAAGAACGCGTTCAATTTATTGAAAGAAGGTTTTTAAATATCACACCATCTCATGATATTCATAGACTGCCAAGGACTGGAATTATTCAAGGATCTTCAAAGCCAAAGACTTCAGAATTAAAATCTTGGCTTCTTATTCATAGTCTTCCATGCTTAAACGGTATTCTGGATAAAGAAGCATTAGATCATTATGCTCTAGTAGTTAAAAGTGCCTATTCTCTTTTGAAAATTGAAATTCTTGAGGAGGAGTTACGTCAATGTGAAGCGGATCTGACTAGATTTGTTTATTTTTACGAATATTTCTATGGAAAAGAAGCCATGACGTATAATGTGCACACATTACTACACGTTGTACAATCTGTTCGAAAAACCGGCCCTTTATGTGTCAACTCTGCCTTTCCGTTTGAAAGCAACATCAGACATTTAAAAAATTGTATCAATGGACCAAAAGGTATGGACAGACAAATGTGTAGAAAACATTTACAAATTTTTACTGTTAAGACTGGAAGACTGAATAATGTTGTTACATCGATACAAACGAAAGGATATTGCATGAGTTTATTTTCTAATAAGAAATCCAGCTCATACTATGACAAAAATTCTGAAGAACTAACTTATTTTGGAAAAACTTACATGATAAAGATAAGACAGAATGCATATTTAGCATACAAAAAGTGTATATTCAGAGGCAAAATTCTTCACAGTATTAAGTATACACGTGCAAAAAAAACCGACGATACTGTTGTGCAATTAATTTCAGGAGAATTTGTTCGAATTATTGATATTTTAAAAATCGATGGAAAAGGCTTCTTGAATGTCTCTTTATTTAACTTAACGACCGGAGATCCTTTTCCAGGCATTTCGCACATCAAATTAGTTCAGTCCGAAAATGATGAAACTTTAATTATACCAATAAATAATATTCAACGAAAAGTTATTCTTGCAAATGTAAGAAATAATGAGTATTTATGTATCCTTCCAAATAACATTGAAATTCAGTAAATAAATAAATTATTTATAAATTATAATGTATATTAGTAAATTATTTTATTTATTCCCTAATAATCTACAAACGATGGATGTTACAATATTTCTTGTTTTCAACAATCCCTAAAAACAATTTAAAACGATTCAATTTGAGTCATCACATAACAATTGAAGGGCATTAACAGGACAACAATAAATTTTTTTATTAAAATCGATTAACCTATGTCCAAAGCTATTCCTATAATTAATATTGCGATCGAATCAATTTTAAATTAATAATTTACAATTGGAGCGTATTAAAATTTATATACATAATTACGAATGGATGCTATTCTAAGAGTTTCTGCTGTTCTGAGTATTTGAGTCGATTTAATTGAGGTTCAAGCCAATCTCTACAGAAGATTTGGAGTCGATTAAAGATTATATTCGCGAATATACCTTTCCAGTCCATTCAAATTAATTGATTAAATAGTAATTAAACAAAATGAGCATTGCAATAATAGTTTTCATTATTGGAGTCGATTAAAGTACATTCAAAACTATTCCTACAATTAATATTTCGATCGAATCAATTTTAAAATAATAATTTACAATTGGAGTGGATTAAAATTTATTGACGAAAAAACAAATGAATGCTATTCAATTAATTTCTGCTTTTCTGAGAATTCAGGTCGACGAAGTATCATTAAAACGAATCCATTATTAAAGAATTTAGATCGATTAAATATTATATTGATAAAAATATATTTCAACTCGATTAATCTGAATAATTAAAATTACAATTAAATAGCATTCAAAAAATGTGAATTTAAAATCGATTAAAATTGATTCAATTTAAAATTGATTGTAGGTATTGTTGGCAATTCGGATTAAAAACGATTGAAATCGATTCATTTTTCAATCGTCAGAATTCTGAGGTTCGATTCGATACATTGAAAACGATTAATTGCGATTAAAATTGAATCGAATCCAATCCATTTCTATTCAACATTTTTACCAGGGTACACATGTATGTATGTATGTATGTATGTATGTACATATGTATGTATATATGTATGTACATATGTATGTATGTATGTATGTATGTATGTATGTATGTATGTATGTATGTATGTATGTATGTATGTATGTATGTATGTATGTATGTACATATGTATGTATGTAGGTATGTATGTACATATGTATGTATGTATGTATGTACATATGTATGTATGTATGTATGTATGTATGTATGTATGTTTGTACATATGTATGTATGTATGTATGCATGTATGTACATATGTATGTATGTATGTATGTATGTATGTATGTACATATGTATGTATGTATGTACATATGTATGTATGTAGGTATGTATGTACATATGTATGAATGTACATATGTATGTATGTATGTACATATGTATGTATGTAGGTATGTATGTACATATGTATGTATGTATGTATGTACAGTATGTATGTATGTATGTATGTATGTATGTATGTATGTATGTACATATGTATGTATGTATGTATGTATGTATGTATGTATGTATGCCCACGATGGCCGCCGTCTAGCGCGGGAATTCAGCATCATCATTTTCTTAGTCTCCACCTCCCGTCGCCTTTCGGGTTTACCATCGCGTTCCTATTCTGCAATGTGTCCTGCACTATATGATCACTGTGATGCTCTCGCATAGTCCTAGGCTACTCTCAGTTTCGCGGTCCCCACCTTACTCTCCATAAACTATTTCTTTCATACACTCGGTCTTAACGCTTGCCCATGACGACTCGCGTGCACGTTCTCTCTTTCACATGGATGCCTAGTACTACGTACCGCTACTAATTGAACATATCCCATACCGATGAGTTTCCCTCCAAAATTATGTCGCCGCATTTTGGAGGGAAACATGTGTTTCCCTCCAAAATGCTGGGACGCAATTTTGAAGAAGTTAAAAATCGCATCCTCAAATTTTGAATGAAAATACTTGAAGTGTGTACATATATACACATGTACATAAAGACTGAAATAAAATAGAAAAGTATTCTCTCCAAAATGTTCCGACAAAACTTTTGGCGGTAAAATCTTTGCCGCGTTATAATAAATATCAGAGAAAGTTTTTTGCCTCCAAAATATACACACGTAAGCACGCAGGCATACGTACGCACATAAACACACGCACACACTCGTATGTGGATTCTAAAATTTACAAGTATCTAAACAATCACTATTTTAACCGTGAAGACAATTCACTGCACGGACGCAGTGACTAGGTGGATTCTAAAATTTACAAGTATCTGAAAAATCACTATTTGAGTAGCGAAGATAGTTCACTACACAGACGCTGTGACTAGGTGGATTCTAAAATTTACAAGTATCTGAAAAATCACTATTTAAGTAGTGAAGATAGTTCACTACACAGACGCAGTGACTAGGTGGATTCTAAAATTTACAAGTTCTTCAAAAATCACTTTATCAATAGTGAAAATTCACTAAAGATATAGTGAAAAATAGACACTTGTTCTAACAGTTCATAGTCATTGAAAAGTTTCTTGAAAGGTACTTTTCAAATAGCGAAATTCACTGGAGACACAGTGAACAAAAGGCACTTTTTCAAATAGTCCGTAACCACTGAAAAGTTCTTTAAAATTCCCTTTTCAAATAGTAAAAATTCACTAGAGATTCAGTGAACAATAGGCACTTTTCAAACAGTCCATAGCCACTGAAAATTTCTCTAAAATTCACTTTTTAAATAGTAAAAATTCATTAGAGATTCAGTGATCAAAAGGCACTTTTTCAAATAGTCCGTAGCCACTGAAAAGTTCTTTAAAATTCCCTTTTCAAATAGTAAAAATTCACAAGAGATTCAATGAACAATAGGAACTTTTCAAACAGTCCATAGCCACTGAAAATTTCTTTAAAATTCACTTTTTAAATAGTAAAAATTGACTAGAGATTCAGTGATCAAAGGGCACTTTTTCAAACAGTCCATAGTCACTGAAAAGTTCCTTAAAAGGAACTTTTTAAATAGTGAAAGTTTACTAGAGATACAGTGAACAATACACACTATTTGAAATAGTCTATAACCACTGAAAAGTTCCTTAAACAGAACTTATTAAATAGTGAAAGTTCACTAGAAATACAGTGAACAATAGGCACTTTTTCACACAGTCCATAGCCACTGAAAAGTTCATTAAAATTCACTTTTTAAATAGTAAAAATTCACTAGAGATTCAGTGTTCAAAGGGCACTTTTTCAAACAGTCCGTAGTCACTGAAAAGTTCCTTAAATGTCGCTTTTTAATCAGCTAATTTCACTAGAGACACAGTGAACAAAAGTCACTTTTTCAAATAGTCCATAGCCACTGGAATTATAGTAAATGTACAGCAACTTATGAAATAGTGAAGTGTTTGAGGAATAGTGTATATTCACTAAACGAAATAGTTGCTAGCTTTTCATGAACAAAATACACTATTCTATACAGTGCATAGTCACTGATTCATATTAGTATACTACTGTTTTCACTAGTTATACAGTGATCATTTCGCTATTTCTTCAGTGAAAACTAGGTTCACTACCATGATTAGTTGAATATTCACTAATTGAACTTAAGAGAGTAGAGTAAAAATAAGTAGGAGAAAATATAGGTTAAGAAACTCCGACAGAAGAGGGAGCGGGAAAGGGTTCTAAAAATAAGCAAATTGAACGCTCTGAAGTTAGCCGCATAAGGAAGGAGATAGCGCGCTAGAAATACAAAAAGGATATGAGCAAGGAAAAAGGTAGGAGGGAATACTACACGGATGAAAACCCAGTATTAGCACCAAGGACAAGCAGAAGGAAAACGGAAAAAGAAGAAAAAGAACAAGAAGAAAGCGATATAGAAGAGGGAGAGAGAAGTTTCCAAAAGAGCTCCATGACACAAAGAACGCCTCCAAGGACAAGGAGTAACAAATCAGAAATAAGAAAAATAGGACAACAAAATCAAGAGAAAGAAGAAATAGAAAGCAAACCAGAAATGGAAGAAAAAATAAAGAATCTAGAAAAAAATATGAAAGAATTAATAGCAGGAATGAAAAGAAATGAAGAAAGATGTAGAAAAGAAAAAGAAAAAGAAGAAGAAGACAGAAAAGAAATGAAAGAAATGATTGGAAATTCAATAAAAGAGATGTTAGGAAACATGCATAAAGATATTTTAGGAAAAATGGAAGAAACGCAAGAAGAAAATAAAAAAAGAGACGAAAAAATAGAAAAAATAGGGGAAGAAATGCAAAAAGAAAACGAAAAAAGGAAAATGGAAACAAAAAAGAAAGAGAAAGAGTTGGAAAAAAAATTGACAGAAATAGAAGAAGAAGGAGAGAAAGCAAAAGAAAACATAATAAAAAAATTGAAGATTTAGAAAAAAAGATGGAAGAAATGAAAGAAAAAACAGAAAAAGATAAACAAGAGAGGAAAAAAGACAACAAGAAACAGGATAAAGAAAGATATGAAGGAGAAAGCACAAATGAAGAAATAAGAAAAAAACAGTTAGAGTGGATAGCAGAAAAGAATGAAAGAGAGAAAATAAGAAATAATATCATAATAATAGGAAAATCATGGGAAAAAGGGAAGGAAGAAGAAATAAAAGAATGGTTTGAAGAAAAACTGAATGTAACAATAAATATAAGAAAAATCTGGAAAATAGGAGAGAAAGATAAAATCAAGACAGGAATAAGATTAGGAAGCAAAGAAGAGAAAGAAGAGGTAATGAAAAATAAAAGCAAACTAAAAGAAGAAGAAGAAGAGTTCTATATAAATAATGATACTACATGGAAAGAAAGAAGAAACAGAATGAGAGTAGTAAATAAAGTTAAGGAAATAGCAAACAAAAAAGACACAGTTAAAATAGGATATAATAAATTTACGATAGGAAATAGAGAATATTTCTGGAACGAACAGAAAGAAAGATGGTTCAACAGAGAAAAAGAAGAATAGTAAATAAAAGAAAGACAAACAAAAGAAATAGGTATAGAAGAAAAAGAAAGGAACATCATCATATGGAATGTGGCAGGAGCCAAGAAGTTAAAGAAAAAAGAATGGGAATACATCGAAAAGCATGAAATAATAGGAATTATGGAAACATGGATAGAAAAAGAAGATAGTGCAATAATAGAAAGAAATTTGAAAGGATATGATTGGAAAATAAAATATGCAAGTAAAGAAACAAGAAGGAAAAGAGGAAGAGCAAGAGGAGGAATGCTCCTGGCAATAAAGAAAAATAAAAAGGAAAGTATAATATGGAATGAAGGTAAGACAAACGAATTTTTGAATGCAGAAATAAAAAAACAAAATAGTGAATTAAATATTGCAATAACATATATGAGAGAAGAAATACAAGGTAATTGGAATGAAATAGAAAAAATGGTTGAATTAAATAAAGGAAAAAATATATTTATAGGAGGGGACTTCAACGCAAGGACAGGGAATAAAGGAGGAAGAGAAATAGAAGAAATAAGCGGAGAGATCAGGAAATCCAAGGACCAGATAATAAATGAAGAAGGGAAATGAATGATAGAAGAACTACAAGAGCTAGGACTACACATAATGAACGGAGAAGTAGAAGGAGATGTAGAAAGAGAATGGACTTACGCAGGAGGAAATGGATGCTCTGTTATAGATTATAGTATAACAAATGAAGAAGGAAGAGAAATAATAAAAGAAATGAAAATAGGAGAGAAATGGATTTCAGACCACTTCCAATATTGGTAAAAATAAAAGAAGGAGAAAAAGATGAGAAAAGTGAAAAAGAAGAGAAAGAGATAATAGACTGGTCGGAAAAGGGAATAGAAAAATACAAGAGAAATATAGAAAATATAGGAGACATAAGAGAATGGGAGGAATTAAGAAAAGAAATTAAAGCCGCAATAGAAAAAAGGAAGGTAAAAATCAAGGAAGAAGAGGATTGGTGGGATGAAGAGTGTAGAAGAAAGAAGAAGGAAGTTTACAAGATTCTGAAGGACTGGAGGAGAGGGAAAAGAAGAAAAGAAGAGTTTTTGAAAGAAAAGAAAGAATTTAGGAAATTGATAGAAAAAAAGAAAGAAAAAGCAGGAGAAAAGATAATAAAAGAAATAGAAGAGAAGAAAAAAGACCAGAGACTATGGGAAATTATAAATAAAAAAAGAAAAAAGAAGGGAGAAGAAATAAGTGAAAGAATATCTACAAAACAATGGGAAGAATATTTCAAAAAGCTACTAGAAGGAAAAAAAATAAGCGGAAAAAAGGAAAGTAATAATAAGGAAGAAAAAGGAAAAGATAAAACCGCTAGAAAGATAGAGGGAATAGAAGAAAAGGAAATCAAGATAGCAATCAAGAGGTTAAAAAAGAAAAAGGCAGCAGGAGAAGATTTGATACCAAATGAAGCATGGATATATGGAGGGGAAAAGATAGAAAAAGAGCTAGGTAAAATAATAAATAAAATTTGGAAAGAAGACGAATTCCCAGAAGAATGGAAAACAGGAATAATTAAACCCCTATATAAAAAAGGAGATAGACACGAGACGAAAAAGTATAGAGGAATCACACTAATGGATACAGGATATAGAATATATGCTGATATAATAGAAAAAAAATTAAGGAGAGAAATTGAAGAAAAAGGAATATTAGAAGAAACACAGATGGGCTTCATAACACAGAGAGGAACAATAGATGCAATTTATGTATTAAAGACAGCGATAGAAAAAAGTATAAGAAAAGAAAAAGGAAAAGCAGTAATAATATTTGCAGATATGAAAGCAGCTTTTGACAAAATAGATAGAGAAGAAATATGGAGAATGATGGAAAAAAAATGTGGATCAGCAGATAATAAAGAAAGTGAAAGAAATATATCAAGAGACATTCTGCAAAATAAGAATTAAAGACAAAACAACAGATAAATTTGAAATAGAAAAAGGAGTTCGTCAAGGTTGTCCTCTTAGTCCAACAATATTTAATATAGCAATGTCAGACCTAGAAGAGGAAATGAAAAAAGGACAAGAAGGAGGTTTAATCATAGGAAGGAAAAAAATACACAGTATAGCATATGCGGACGATGTTGTATTAATGGCAGAAACAGAAAGTGAAATGAAAACAATGATTAAAAGATTTAAAAAATACATTAAGAAGAAAGGTTTAGAACTTAATGTAGAAAAAACAAAGATTATGATATGCAGGAAAGCAGGAGGAAGAAGAAGGAAAGAAAATTTCACATGGGGACGAAAAGAAATAGAGCAAGTGAAAAACTTTAATTATTTAGGATATAAAATGAAAGAAAATAATAAAGAAGAAGAACATATAAAATACTTAAGGACAAAAGTCAATGCACTGCTGGGGAAAGTATGGAGTATAGGAGAAATCCTATTTAAAGATAATTGGAATCTAAGGATGAGGATTTTTGATGCTTTAATAAAGTCGATAATATTATATGGAGCAGAAATCTGGGGATGGAAAGAATATAAAGAAATCGAAAGAATACAAGATAAATACCTAAAATGGGTATTGAAATTAAATAAAACAACTCCAAGACACAGTCTAATGATACAAACAAGAAGAGATAGCATAGCGGTTAAGGCCGGAAAGAGAGCATTAAAATATGAAGAAAAGTTAAAAAACCAAAATGAAGGATCAATTTTAAGAGAGTGTTGGAGAGAAAAAGAACAGGAAGATAAAAGAAACGAAAGAAAAACTGAAAGAACAAGGATGGATAAGAACAGAGAAGATTTTCTGAAAAAAGAGGATGGTCTATAAGAGGCTATATGGAAGAAATGAAAAATCAAGTTCGATGGGCAGAAATAACCCAAACGGGGAAAAATATAGAAAAACAGGAATGGAATGAACAAATGAACAAATCAAGATATTCAAACGAAATAAAAAAGTTTTTAAACATCTATGAAGAAGAACCAGAATATTTAAAGAGAAATACAGAAAGAAAAATATGTTGGAAACACAGGCAAGATTTAGATTAGGAAGTGAAAATAGAGCTAGTAGATATTGGCTGGAAGAGGAAAAAAAATATGTAGAATGTGCAAAATGGAAGAGGAAACAATAAAACACATAATTGAAAAATGTGAATACACGAATACAGGAAGAAAAACAGAAGATATAATAAGTGGAAAAAATATCAACCTGACCATATTACACAAAATAAATTGGCAAAGGAAACAGAAAGAAAAAGAAGAAATAAACGAAGAAAGTTAAAATAGTAAGTAAAAAGCAAGAGACAAATGAAAGAGAAAGTGGAACAGACCGAATAGCGAGAGAAAAGGAACAAACCTTAGCAACGATAAAAGAAGTGACTTTAAGAACACCCGGAAAAAGACAAACTTTAAGAGCGCGTACGTAGTAATCAAAAAGAGAGAAAGCTACAACAAAAGAAATAACGTGCAAAGTATAAAAAGGAAAATAAAGTGAAGAAGAAATAGAAAAAGTAAAGGAAAACAGAAAATAAAGTGACAAAGGAGAAAAAGAAGGAAAAGTGAGAAAAAGGAAAATGGGAAAAGAAATGGATAGATTAAAAGAAAAGATAAAAGAGATTAAAGAAAGAATTAAACTGTTGGAGGTTAAGTATATAGAAACAGAGGAAAAGAAGAAAAAGATAGAAGATTTAATCAAGAAAGAAAAAGAAGAAGAGGAAAACGAAAAGAGAAAGGTGGAGAAAAGATTTGAAGATATAGAAAACAGATTAAAAGAACTGGAAAGAAAAGGCAAAACAGCCAAGGAGATTGAGAAAGAGGCAGAAGAAGAAAAAGTAAAGCAAGAAAAGAAAAAAAGAGAGAAAATAGTCTACCTAATAAAAGGAAATGACTGGGAATCGGAGAGAGTAAAAAGCTGGATAGAGAGGAAAATAGGAAATGTCAAGTGGAGATCAGAGCAAGTGAACACAGATACACTAGCAATAGTTTTTGAAAGTAAAGAAGATAGAGATAAGTTATGGGAATGGAGGATAATGGCAAGAAAGGAAAAAATATATCATCTGGATGAATGGCTAAGTAGAGAAGAAAGAGAAGACAGAGCTTGTTTAATAAGGAAAGCGAGAGAAATAGAAGAAGAAAGAAGGAAAAGAGGAAAATGGAGTGTCGTACCAATTGAAAACAAGATGATTAAAATAGAAGAACATTGGTACAGATGGGACAGGGAAAGTAAAAATATAAAGAAGATTGAAGGAGAAGTGCGAAGGGAAAAAGCCATGGAGACTTGAGTAGAAGCAAGTAGGAGGGAATCGAAGGTAAAACAGGAAATGGAAGAAAGAAGAAAGAAGAAAGAAGAAAGAAGAAGAAGAATAAAAAGAAGAAAGAAAATAAACACAGATAAACAAAAAAAAAATTAAAAAGAAACTGACACGCACACAACAATACAAACAAACACACACACATACACAGAGATAGAATTTAAAGTAAATAGAAAATAAATCAAGGAAGAAAGAGTAAATGAATGAAAATAAAAATGTAAATAATTGTAAAGTTTTTGTATTTTAGCAAGAATGTATAAGTGAAAGCTAAATAAAAATATTATTATTTCACTTATTATATTATCAAACTTGATTGAAGAAAGCTTGAATAGAATTTGATTAATGAATCATTTATAAGAAATGCCCAAAGAACTTAAATGATAAAAATATGTACATATACCTAACAATAATAACATAAACACGACTAACAGGATTCAATTAGATAAGTATTTACTTTTATTTCGACATAAATCAATACAATATAAATTAATTTTTTGTGAACTGATTCTTTGTTTAATTATTTTTGTTTATTTCAGATATTTTTTTCCATTTGGAGGTTACACAACGTTCAGGGTAGATAAAAAAATTCAACGAATTTTCCTGTGACAAGCTTATAGTGAAGTGAAAGAAGTTTACGTAAGTTTTGCAGTTTTAATATTCAAGATTTATGATTTATGATTACTAAATTTAGAAGTCAAGCAACTGTCATATTATAAAGGGAAGGAGAGAAGCTAGTGATGTGAAAAATGTTTTTTCAAGATTTATAATTATTATATAAGTTAAGAAGACATGTGGTTTAGAAGTTTTTGCCAATTTTGAGAGAGCAAGTATACTAAGTTTCCAGATGTAACGAGACTTTGCCAAGGGAAAAGCATGTTTTGTTTTGTATAAGGTAACGAGAACTTACGAAGGTATACAACTATCACGTTATACAAGGAAAGAATTTTCTTGTGAAGTGACAAGCTAGTGAAAGCGTTGTATTTTCATCGTTTAAGGATCGTTGAAAGTTTTTACAGAATTTGAAGTCGATGTTCTGCTATTTCTATTGGGTGGCTACGCAACTGTCATGTTATAAAGGGAAGGAATTCCTGTGAGAAACTAGTGATGTGGAAAATGTTTTTTTAAGATTTATAATTATTATATAAGTTGAGAAGACAAGTGGTTTAGAAGTTTTTCATAATTTTGAGAGAGCAAGTACACTCAGTTTCCAGACGTAACGAGACTTTTCCCAGGGAAAAAGCTTGTTTTGTTTTGTATAAGGTAACGAGAACTTACGAGTTGTCAAGCCAAGTGCTCAAAGGGATAGGATAAGAATTTTCAACTTGATAGGGCCCAGTAAAAATTGAATTTTTTAATTTTGAAATTTTTAATCTATGATTATTTCCATAGTACTCAAATGTACCATCTTAAAAGTTCTTATACTATCCCTTTAAGCAGTGGGCTGACAACTACTTGCATGGTCTATTTGCCTTTTAGAAATCAGAACATGTATTTCCATTGAGAAAAGAGACGCTCAACCCATATTCTGGAAACAGATTATATTTTGGGCACTCTGAAAATTGAAAATAACTAAGTTTTCATTAAACATACCAATCAGAGGGATATCATGCGAAATTTCAAGTTTATCGTATCAACCAATTTTAAAATAATTATCATATAAGGCATTCAAAATTGAACAGCTCAAAATTTATAACTTAATTAGTTGATGTTAATGATTCTTTGTAATTTAGGTATTATGTACCATTTAAAAGTAGTAAAATCTTCCCGCACCCCTCCCCCCCCCCCAAATAAACCTTTTAAAAAGGTAAAAGGCTGGCAAGTATAAGGTCGTTTCTTCCTATGTAAAAATTAAACATTAATTTTATAACTTTTGATAACCTTAATGTCGCAAAAATTCTAAGAGTTTACTCTATCTATACGGTTATTTCATTGTTTTAATCAAAGATAATTTTCGACCTCACAATTTGGAACGCTTATATGGTAAAAATTCAAATCTATCTATCTATGAAAATATTAACGCGTAAACATCTTCACGTTAAGGGTCTGTTGGTCAGACTACCACTTCTTTAGTGTTACTTCTCCTATACCTTCGAATTTACATAAATTTCAATTTTAATTTTACCAAAAGAAAGTTATGATATCAATAAATAAATTGGCAAGTTCTTTTATAAAAAGCAATCGATTTGAAATAAATAAATAAGCGTTTAAAAGGGGGAGGATTATAAATATATATGTATTTATATAAGCACTTGACGAAATTGCAGTATGTGAAAAGGTACAGTCGGGTACAATTAAAACTTTGAATAATTGCGACTGGTGCCACGTTCTGCGCATTCTAGTTGACGTTTGGTGGCCGATCACGATGATGCCGTATTTACCATGGGAGATTAGGCCACCATTCTTCCGGTAAATTGGGCGTTGCGTGGTGGGTCACAAACATGCGCAGAACGTAGCGCCAATATGTTATTATTCAAAGTTTCATTTTAACGCTATGGTACACGTAATAGAATGGTATGATATTCTCACATTTTAATATAATGTTTTGAGTAGTACCCATTATAGGATAATAAGACGATAAATTAACTATATGAAACATTTTATGATATTGTTAATTACACTGATATTTAGTAGTTCATCGATTATCTATGATAGGACGGGACGGCAAGTTTTTCCGTAAAAAAAATTACGTTCAACATGATAGAATTTGTTCCTGTTTTTTTTAATGAATGTAAATCAACAGAATTGAAATCCCATGTATAATTGTATCTAATCGTCCTCGACATAGATTTTTAATGAAATAAGGATGATAGCAACACATTTACTGAATTACTAAGTAGTGTAGATTGTACATCCGCTCGTTGCTTCCATAAATAAAAGACAAAGTTTTCATGATGCGAAACTATCTTGTGAAATTACATAATAATTTTAGACAAACATGATATTACCACATATTATGGGCACATTTGTCATGTGATAATGGCATGTAAGAACATCATACCATTCTATTACGTGTACCATAGGGTTAAAATGAAAATTTGAATAATAACATATCCCATCACGCAACGCCCAATTTACCGGAAGAATGGTGGCCTAATCTCCCACGGTAAATACGGAATCATCGTGATCGGCCACCAAACGTCAGCTAGAATGCGCAGAACGTGGCAGCAGTCGCAATTATTCAAAGTTTTAATTGTACCCGACTGTACCTTTTCACATACTGCAATTTCGTCAAGTGCTTATATAAATACATATATATTTATAATCCTCCCCCTTTTAAACGCTTATTTATTTATTTCAAATCGATTGCTTTTTATAAAAGAACTTGCCAATTTATTTATTGATATCATAACTTTCTTTTGGTAAAATTAAAATTGAAATTTATGTAAATTCGAAGGTATAGGAGAAGTGACACTAAAGAAGTGGTAGTCTGACCAACAGACCCTTAACGTGAAGATGTTTACGCGTTAATATTTTCATAGATAGATAGATTTGAATTTTTACCATATAAGCGTTCCAAATTGTGAGATCGAAAATTATCTTTGATTAAAACAATGAAATAACCGTATAGATAGAGTAAACTCTTAGAATTTTTGTGACATTAAGGTTATCAAAAGTTATAAAATTAATGTTTAATTCTTACATAGGAAAAGTATATAAAAATATACTTAAAGTTTATTAAATATATGAGTACAAACTTTGCAATTCACAAACACTGTCTACATGCTTGAAGATCTTGGCGTTAAGTTTTCCAAGATCTTCCCTGCACGGCGGTCGTTTAAGGGGTTATGCCTGAGTTAAATTCGTCAAAAAATCGATTTTTTTTTATTGACTTTTTTCATAGAAAATTGTCTGTAGAATACGATGCTGAAGTCCCTTTTGCCCCCAAAAAATTGGGTAGAAAGCTACAGACCAAAAACTGAAGGCGTGCGAATAGCTTATTTTTAAAAAATCGTAATTTTCGCGTTTTTATTTGTCAGTGCTGTGTTACTGAACATGATTATTTTTCGAGCTTTTAATGCTTCTCATGCATAATATTTGTATGTAAAATACAATAAAAATATCTATTATGCAATTAGAATTCGTTAAAAGATATTAATAAAATGAGCAAAATTATGCAATATTAAAAATTTGCAAATTGCTTATTTTCACATTTTTCTCTGTTTTGTTTATTTAAATTAATAATTTATTTTTAAAAAAGCATTTTATTATTAATTATGCTTTATAAAAAATTAATTAGATGCAAATATTCGTCAATGAATAAAATTATGCAAAAAACGAATTTTGAATTTGGCGCTTACCGACGGGGCCTCGCGATATTCTTCCGAAAAGGCTATTCATGTAGATACCTGTTTTACCGTACGATTGAGAATTCAAGAGCGCAAAAACACTTGCTTTGAATTTTCATATCAACTTTTATTCTGCACAGTGTTGGGGTTCGAGAGAGCCACCATGGGTGGCTTTTGATACTCATCGGCAATTTCAGACCGTCCAAGCGAGATCGACTGGTACAGCTAGCTTCACGCAATACAAACTTGTCCAAGTGATGCTTGCGCTGTTGCGTACCACGTCCCGCTTATTTCTGGTTTTCAGCGCGTTAAATTTAAATTCAAATTTAATTTATATATAACCCTGTAAATAGCACATGAAATAAAATTTTTTTTTATATGGTAAATACACTATTAATATAGATGTACTTAGAGCTATCCGTGATTTGTTTACAGCGCGGGCCAATAGAATTATCACTTTTCGTTAACATGCATACACTATAGTATATGTAGCGCACGGCTCACATAGATTTTATAATTTTTTTAGCATAATTTAAATATAATCTAAGGGCTTTAAATTATAATTTTTGACAAAATTAGTGCTCAAAATTACAGAATAAAAATAATTAAATTTACTTACCATTCGTTGTAATTATAGTATTACGGGTTTATTTATCTCACTTATTCTAAAAATATATTATTTTATACAAATGTATTAATTGTATTTACCATATAAAAAAAAATTTATTTCATGTGCTATTTACAGGGTTATATATAAATTAAATTTGAATTTAAATTTAACGTGCTGAAAATCAGAAATAAGCGGGACGTGGTACGCAACAGCGCAAGCATCACTTGGACAAGTTTCAATTGCGTGAAGCTAGCTGTACCAGATCGATCTCGCTTGGACGGTCTGAAATTGCCGATGAGTATCAAAAGCCACCCATGGTGGCTCTCTCGAACCCCAACACTGATTCTGCATTGCTCAATATTATTAAATAATTTATTTTATAATATTGATAGCATTTGTGGTTAAAAAGTAGAGTAAGTGTGATCAAGATATAGAGTTTCAGGATCATCTGACAGAAAAAGGAGATTTGGAAGAAGAAAGAGAAGACCCAAGATTTTTCATCAAAAACAGCAATGGGAAGTTTCGACAACAGCACCAGCACCAGCATCAGCATCAACATCTATACAACAAGAACGAGCAACACCAATCACTTCAGCATCACCTACACCTGATACAGTTCCTTCAACGTCCAGGGAATGGAGTTCAAGATCTGCTGCGCAAGCTTTACCAGGTACCTCAACATCAGTACAGCCAGAAATTCCTGTGTCTAGGTCTAGACAAAAATTAAAATCAATTTATGTAGAACCGAGTGGAATTCAGAATAGAATCTTTGACATTTCTTTGCTTCTGCCAGGATTATAGAGTTTCTGGCTTGTAAAGCTTGTGGCGGATGCATCAAACTTGATGAAGTTGATGTACGAGGTCTTGGTAGCAAGCTATCCATCTCCTGTACATCATGTAACGCAGTTGCTTTCATCGACTCCAGCAGAAAAGTTGGAAAACAAAGTAACGCTTATGAAGTGAACAAGCGTGCAGTTATAGCCATGAGAATTTTTGGTCATGGGCACACTGGTTTGAGCACTTTATGTGGAGTAATGGATTGAAGCACGACGAGCCAAAAGATAGAGAAGTCATCAGGATGACGACTTCTACAGAGCTGGTACTTATTAAACAAACATGCACACATTACACACATAACACAAATACTTATACATCATACACAACCTCACTTGTAAACAAACAACATAATTTACAACACAAACACCAAAAAAACACTGAAACACATTCACAATTTTTTTCTTTTTTTTTCACTTTTGTTTTCCTTTTTTTTAATTTTTTTCATCAATCACTTTTCACTCACACATCACACATGTCACAGCATCAGCTTTGTAGAAAACAGTCTAGCTGAAAAGTAGGTCAGAGAGCAAGCTAAATAGCTGATTGGATCTGTCTGCTTGCTTTCTGCTTCCTTACTATATCAGCTCACTTGATGGACTATTTTTTCTAACCTTCAACTTGACACATATTGGTAGTGCAACTCTTCTGTTCATCACATGTAAGTATATAAACTTATTTTTTAACAATAAAAGCATTTTTAGAACTTAATTATAAAAATGTTTCAAATTTAGAAAAATTACATTTTTTTATGATTTTTCATTTTATTTGATTTCAGATGACTATGGACACGAATAAAGTTTTTGGACCATCCTCAAAATTTACAAAGATGACCAGGATACGCTTATCATTCATTTAAATAAGGCCCAGATATGAAGAAAAATTGTAAGTATATTTTTTATCATTTAATGTTCAAGAAAACTTTAAGTGCCTTTTTCTCAAGTTTTGAATTTTTATGATTTCAGGTCAGTTGCCGCAGGATTTTTCAGGAACCATAAGTCCAATCAGGCTGAAATTTTTTGGAGAACTCCAGGAAAGCCTTCTTCACTGCTTGAACGGAGCAGAATTTGGAAAGATAAGTTTAAAGTGAATGTTATGTATGTAAACATACGTAACATTCACTATAATTACTTATATTATTACTTATGCGTTACTAAATATTTAAAATTTTTATTTTTCAGAAATCCCTTCCGTTCAAGCTGAGGAGTATCACATTCAGAAGATTTTCCATCCAGTTTGGTCTATATTCATCACCCGGATGCTGAGAATTCATGCGGCAAACGGAAAAATCTGTTCAAATGTACAAATGTAATACTTCACACATGTAATTGTTTGTAAAGTAAGTATAGATATATAATTGTTTAAAAATATGTAAAATTACAATTAATATATATACTTTAAGTAGGAATAAGAATTTTTTTAATATTACTTATATATAATTTTTTTTTGCTTAATAACTAATAATTTGTTTTTTGCAGGTTTAACTCAGGCATAACCCCTTAAAATCTGGCGAGCTCGGGAGCAGTCCTCGAGTACATTGAATTCTTGCGGTGGACGAAAGACAGTGGGAAGAGGCGTAGGTGGAGACATTTGACAATCAGCATAACGTTTGATTGGATAAGGGCTAGTTGTAGTGCAGGAAGGCGTTGTTCTACGGAGTTTTGAGTGAGAGACGCAGGTATGAGAGGGCGGATGGTGCAACACATTAAAAATACATTAAGGGCTGAAAATTCGGAACTGTTTTGAGCCTTGCTCGGCTTAAAGACTAATAAATACTACAAATTGTGAAATCGGTACATAGGTTTTATGTTCGAGCTCGTCGTCGGTTATAAATTTTTACAGAGGGTCGGGGAAACACGTATAGCGATGAGTTATAATATAGCGAGAAGCAGAATATTTGAGGAATTAGTAAACTATAAGATACGAGGGTGCAATAACGACAGATGTTCGAAATTTTCAAAGGTACAGGTATACTATGAGAGATAAAACTAACACTAAGCGAATACGACTCGGGGACGTAACAAACCACCAAAAGAATTTTCGGGAATATTGGCTCTCCGAAGGCCTTGGTGTCCTCTTGTTACTCTACATCTTAATCAGGATAAGTTTATTCATCTTCGGACATGAGTCGGGAGTTGACACTCTATGGTGCCTGACCTCAAGTCTATGCTCCGGTATTCACCTCCACGCTCACGGAAAAACCAAGGCTCAAATCAGAGTTTCTATCAGTGAACAATTCAAGATGGTTGATCTGAGCAATCTTAGACTTATGTCTTGGTGAGCGACGAATGCAATACACAACGTCATTAATCTTCTTTACAACTTTCAACGGACCAACCCAATTCGAGTGTAATTTGGGTGCTTTCCCTTTAGTTCTTTGTGGGTTAAAGAACTAAACTTTTTGTCAAGGCGTATATTCGACGTTGCGATCTCGCTTGTCATTTTAGATTGTATGGCAATGTTGTCTCGAGCAAGATAATGGATTTTGTGGAGTCTATTCTTTAGCTGATGAATGTAGTTCCCATCTTCTTCACCCTGGACCTCCGTTGTTGGACACCCTCGAATCAAGCCCAAAGGAAGCCTCAAGTCGAACCCGGTATATATTTCAGCTGGAGTGGCTCCGGTTGATGCATATTTTGAGGATCTGTAAGCCAACAGAAAGAGTAAAACCCAACTATCCCAATCCTTCAGATTATCATGTACATGTTTTGTGAGGTATTGAAGAAGTATTTGATGTTGTCGTTCGACCTGACCATTTGCTTGAGGATGCAAATATGTCGCGCTCATCTTCTCAATATCAAATAAAAGTACTAATTCTGTTACTAAGCGAGAATTAAAATTTGTGTCCTGATCCTTGTGAATTTCGAAAGGTACGCCATAACGACAAATAATCTCATTAACAAAGATTTCAGCAATTGTTTTAGTCGTCATATTTGAGAGAGGAAAAGCCTCCCTAAAAGGTATTTATTCCATAAAGAAAAAATTGCAAACGAACTCAATATATAAATTTGACGTCTCTCGAATAGAGCACCTGAATGATAAACTTTCATCTCATTAATCCCTTTATTCGAAGGACCTTTTTTTGTAATACAAAGTTTACAAGATCTATACGAATTTTCTACATCTGATTTACAAGACGCCCAATAAAATCTGTTTCTAATTTTTTCTCAACTTTTATTAATTCCAAAATGACCACCAGAAGGTAAGTCATTCGTTTCTTCCAAAATGTCTTTGATTTTACTTTTAGGAACAATGAATTGGCGAATCTTGCAATTAAAATTAGTATAATTCCATTCGCTAAAAGGAATTCCATCAATTAATACTAATGATTCCCATTGTGAACAATAACCTTTAACGAAAGTATCAATCTATGAAATATATTCTCAGTCTGGTTTTTGTTTAATTTTTTCATGCAGCGAATTCCACAAGATTTGAAAAGGTTCCATCCGATTTTTATATTAGAAGAATTAATGGGAATTGAAAACATTTAATTTTGAATGCTTAGTTAATCATAAATCTTGTAATTTTAAATTAGATTCCGGTTTCGATGTTACAATTTTAAATTAAAAATGTATAGATTCTAATGATAGAATAATTCCCATCAATTCAAAAATGTTTCGTTATGCTACAGGCGAAAAAGCTCCAATTAAATTTTCAAGTTTCTGTAGTTATTAATTTAGGAATTCATTCAGCCAGACTAGATGTTTGATTTAATAGACATGGCTGATGATTGTATACTTGGAAGTGATTTTTTTCATTTAGCTGGTTTTATGGATTCAATAACTAAGTTAATTATTCGTACTCCAAGTTTAATCAACGACTCAACCAAAGATCCAAATAAAATTCACGTAGCTAGGATGCATCGTTCAATTCAGGATTTATCAGAAGTTATTCAGGATATTTTTCAGAAGAACATTTACAAGTTAGATCAGGTTCAACGTGAGATATTTTCAGGTTTATTACCTCAGTGGCTTGCCACCTTACATCACGTCGCGTTTCGCTTTCCGTTTTGCATTTAAGGCACAACCGACTGACGCTCGCACTTCGCGCTCACCCAATCGACTGGGGCTAATTTCGCATAGATAACACCGGCACACAAAAAAAAAGTCTCAGTCGTTTTGACCGGACCCATATATTCTTATGTATTTTGACGCGCTGAATCCGAATCTGATATCAGTTTTGTCCATACACCCCCAAAATTTTGAGTAAATTGCGAAAAACCGTTAAAAATCAGTAAAAATCGTGAAAAATCGCACTTTTAGACGTTGGTAAACGTTGGAAAATTTTTTTATCAGTGTGTTATACATGACTTTAGTGTATATCTACCCGCTGAACCCAAATCTTGTACCAGTTTTGGCCGTACACCCCAAACATTTTGAATAAATTGAAAAAAACCATGAAAAATCGTGAAAAAACGGTAAAAATCGTGAAAAATCACATTTTTAGATGTTGGTAGATGTTAGAAAAATTTTCTTGTAGTCTATTATACATGATTTTCGTGTATTTTTACGCGTAGAATCTGAATACGACGTTTGTTTTACTCTAGTACTCCAAAATTTTGAATAAATTATGAAAAAACGGGAAAAATCGTGAAAAATCGTAAAAAAACCCCATTATTAGACATTTGTAGATGTTAGAAATCTTTTTTAGTAGTGTATTATATATGATTTTAGTGTATTTTTGCGCGTGGAATCTGAATACGATGTTTGTTTTACTCTAGCATCCCAAACATTTTGAGTAAATTGCAAAAAAACGGGAAAAATTAGTAGAAATCGTGAAAAATTGGTAGAAATCGTGTAAAATTTGTAGAAATCGTAAAAAATCGTATTATTAGATGATTGTAGGTGTTAGAAAGTTTTCATATTAGTGTGTTATTATACATGATTTGTGATGTATAGTGTATTTCGATGAACTAGAAATATATAAGAAATTCTGCTTTTACACAGTTCTTCTTTTGTAGCGGACTCGTTTTTCATCAAATGACCTGTGTAATGGATTTCTCTTTCTCTTTCTGCTGTCCTCTCTTCTGTCTCTCTTTAACATCCAACAAAAATCAACCATCATATTTATATCCCATCTTCCTTGATATCGAATCTCCATTTCACTTATGTCTTGATGGAATCGTTCACCTTGCTCTTCACTATAATCTCCTAAATTTGCGGGAAAGTAGTCGATGTGAGAGTGTAAGAAGTGTAATTTTAGGTTCATCAAACAACCCAAGTTTTTGTAATTTTTTAGTAACTCTTCGACTATCTTCTTGTAATCCTTACTTTTTATATTTCCTAAAAAGTTTTGAGAAACATTTTTAAAACTTTGCCAGGCTGCTTTCTCAGTGTCGTCCATGGTTGTAATAAAATGGTCATCTTCAAAAAGTCGACGAATTTGTGGACCATCAAAAATACCCTCTTTTAACTTGGCATCACTTATTCCAGGAAACTTTTCTTGTAAGTAATGAAAGCAGTCTTGTTCTTCGTTCAAAGCTTTAACATACTGTTTCATAAGACCTAATTTAATATGCAGTGGTGGTAGCAGATACTTTGAAGGTTCAATTAATGGCGTGCATACAATGTTCTTTGATCCTGGAATTAAGTTAGTTCTCTTTTCCCATTCTCTCTTAACGTAGTGATTTACTCTGTCTTTACTGTCCCACAAGCATAAAAAACAGGGATATTTTGTAAAACCAGATTGCTGACCTAAGAGTATAGTAGCAATTTTCAGATCGCCACAGATTTGCCATTGATATTGATTGAAGTTTTCGTAAGTTTCTTTTAGCTTTGTTGAGTGAGCTATTGGAATTGGTGCGAATGTATTACCATTGTGGAGAAGAACGGCTTTCAGACTTCGTTTCGATGAATCAATAAAGAGTCTCCATTCTTCATCTTTGTATATGTTTGGTTTTAATTCATCCACCAATCCTTTAACATCCGAACAGTGTGTCAGTGAATTTTCTGTATCTTTTGTAAACAATTTCCTAAACTTCTTCTCCCTGTCACGATAGAAGTAAGAAGTTGTTCCTTTTGCCAACAAGTTTTTCTTCTTGAGTGTTGCCGCTAAATATTCTGCTCCGTCTTTAGGTAAACCTAGATCTCTTATAAGATCATTCAATTCTACTTGAGTAAAGGATTGAGGAGCTTTTATCTGATCAGCTGGCAGGTATTCATCTTCATCAGTATTTTCGTTATCCGAGGATTCATCAACTTCCATCATTTTTTCCTCACTATAAAAGTCCACATCCATGGCTGTAGAATGTACTGCCTTACCTAATAGTATCCCTTTTATTGGTCGTACGACCGAAGAAACGTTGGCATACGAAATTTTAGCTTTAGTCGCAGATGTGTAACCGGCGGTATCCGTCATACAAAAGTAACAATCATCTCCAGAGGATGGTGTAGACCAGATCATAGGTTTCGTAAAAAGTAAATGCTTGGTTTCTTTGGTGTTTTCCCACTTACGTAACATTTTATCGCAACGACCACAAACTTTGTTTGGTACATAGCCTTCGTCTTGATATGTAACGTTTATATCAAAGCATTTAGTATAAATCAATTTCAATTTGTCAGTGAAGACTCTGCGAGATTTTGACACTTCAAATTCGCCAAGTTAAAAGAGGGTATTTTTGATGGTCCACAAATTCGTCGACTTTTTGAAGATGACCATTTTATTACAACCATGGACGACACTGAGAAAGCAGCCTGGCAAAGTTTTAAAAATGTTTCTCAAAACTTTTTAGGAAATATAAAAAGTAAGGATTACAAGAAGATAGTCGAAGAGTTACTAAAAAATTACAAAAACTTGGGTTGTTTGATGAACCTAAAATTACACTTCTTACACTCTCACATCGACTACTTTCCCGCAAATTTAGGAGATTATAGTGAAGAGCAAGGTGAACGATTCCATCAAGACATAAGTGAAATGGAGATTCGATATCAAGGAAGATGGGATATAAATATGATGGTTGATTTTTGTTGGATGTTAAAGAGAGACAGAAGAGAGGACAGCAGAAAGAGAAAGAGAAATCCATTACACAGGTCATTTGATGAAAAACGAGTCCGCTACAAAAGAAGAACTGTGTAAAAGCAGAATTTCTTATATATTTCTAGTTCATCGAAATACACTATACATCACAAATCATGTATAATAACACACTAATATGAAAACTTTCTAACACCTACAATCATCTAATAATACGATTTTTTACGATTTCTACAAATTTTACACGATTTCTACCAATTTTTCACGATTTCTACTAATTTTTCCCGTTTTTTTGCAATTTACTCAAAATGTTTGGGGTGCTAGAGTAAAACAAACATCGTATTCAGATTCCACGCGCAAAAATACACTAAAATCATATATAATACACTACTAAAAAAGATTTCTAACATCTACAAATGTCTAAAAATGGGGTTTTTTTACGATTTTTCACGATTTTTCCCATTTTTTCACAATTTATTCAAAATTTTGGAGTGCTAGAGTAAAACAAACGACGTATTCAGATTCTACGCGTAAAAATACACCAAAATCATGTATAATAGACTACAAGAAAATTTTTCTAACATCTACCAACATCTAAAAATGTGATTTTTCACGATTTTTACCGTTTTTTCACGATTTTTCATGGTTTTTTTCAATTTATTCAAAATGTTTGGGGTGTACGGCCAAAACTGGTACAAGATTTGGGTTCAGCGGGTAGATATACATTAAAGTCATGTATAACACACTCATAAAAAAATTTTCCAACGTTTACCAACGTCTAAAAGTGCGATTTTTCACGATTTTTACTGATTTTTAACGGTTTTTCGCAATTTACTCAAAATTTTGGGGGTGTATGGACAAAACTGATATCAGATTCGGATTCAGCGCGTCAAAATACATAAGAATATATGGGTCCGGTCAAAACGACTGAGACTTTTTTTTTGTGTGCCGGTGTAATTATTGTCAACTGAAATTTTTGTTCAAAAAATAAATTTTTGAGCTCTACAATGCGTTAAATTGTTGAAACGTATAATTATTAGGGCTAAAAGTTGTATTTTTAAAATACCTACTACTTTTATCTTTAATATTTGTATGTGAAATACGCACCTGAAAAATTTTATTCTGAAGAACGAATTATTTTAATGTTAAAATTCGATTTTGGTCTGTTAATTTGAATTTTAAACATTTTTGAATGTTCATGTCAATAGAAAAAAGTTGTATTTTTTGAGATCTACAACATTCCTATTTAAATTTTTTCTATAGAATGTTTGGAATTAAAATTATAGTCTAAAAATAGTTTATAGTGATTTTTCAAAATGACTGTTGTGACGTAGTAGATTTGTTGCCAAAATTATGACGAAATCCTTAACGCGAACACACCCTGTTATCGGGCTGCCTCTCGGTGAATCCTATTTTAATATTACACTAATGTTGTTGGACGCCCGGTTCCTATACCCGCTTTGCGGGCTGTTCAGCGGAGGTAGAGACTGCTTCTCCCGGGGCTGTAAGTTTCAAAAGAGGAATAGGCAATTCACGCTAAATAACTACACGGATTTGACTTGTAACTATCCGGCATTTATTGAATATGAATCGTACAACTAGGAGGACAGCGCATTCGTGCGACTGTTCGCGCACTCACAAATTTTTAATGTGGATGGACTACCTGGCTGTTCTTGGTTGCTGCTTTTCCTCTTGTTCTGCAATGTCTCGTGCCCTGAAATACGCGCGGCGCAAATTCTAGCGTAATTGCTCTAGACACACAAAGAATCGTGGACGAGCTAACGTACGTTTGGCGGAGGGGATCTCAATATTTCTTCAAATGGCTGCTTGGTACTTCTTCGTTCACTATCCCTGACGATACTCTCTGATCTGCTTGTTGCTTGCTGCTTCTTGGGCTCGGCGTCTCTAGCTATCTCGCTCGCACGCATGATATTTCCGCTAGATCGCTCGTTCGTACCAATCGATCATTAACACGATTTTGCGTGCTTGCTCGCTTGCGCCCTCTTAACAATTAGTTCTAATGCGCGATATTCGAATTGCCCCGTCTGGCTGTCTGGCTGTTGATCTCGTATTTTCCTATGTCTGGCTGGGCTTGTACATTTTCCTCTACGTTTTCTTTACATGGTATTTTCTCCTCGCACGCGTGTCTACTGTGGAGGCAGCTGCAGCCCTCCGCCTATTGCCAATAACGTCTGAGGCTCGTCGCATGCCTCCACTCTTACATTAATCGTTCGCTTTATCTCTCTCTCATTCATTCTTCGTCTCTCTCTCTCTCTCTCTCTCTCTCTCTCTCTCGCATTCTCATGCCGCGCTCGCCAACATGGTGCTCGTACGCCTCGTGGCTTTGCTGTGCTCTCAGCAGCTACCGCTCCTATCTCTCTCTCTCTCTCTCTCTCTCTCTCTCTCTCTCTCTCTCTCTCTCTCTCTCTCTCTCGCTCGCTCGCTCGCTCGCTCTCACTGGCTGCCTGGCGGTAATGCTCGTGCCTGTAAACACCTCCGAGTATAAGTTTTTTTTACTTTTTCTCGACGTGGCAATGTTAAGGTGAGCATGTGTTGACGGTAGCCCGTCACATTGCTCACAGTAACAGTGTGTCACAGACAAAAGAGATAACAGTGAGAAGAGGAGATGCGATTGCCAGACAACGGTCAGACTCTATCACGAAGAAGGAAAATATAAGAGAAGACAAAAGAGGAAATCACGTGGAGAGTAGCGACGGAGATACAAAGCTAGAGCGAGAAATTTAGTTGTGTAAAAAGAGAGACTTCAGAGCTGAGAAGGATACAATACAAGGTCGCGGACTGGAAGATATTGTAAAATTCTCGACAAGTAGCCTAGAGAAGATAAAAGAATTGGCAGAACTTAGGAAAGCCGAAAAGCTCATGAGAGAAGATGCAAAGCTAGATTTTGGACAGGAACCTACTACAATGACAACCTTACAAAAGGAAGCCGGAGTTAACAAGGAAACAGCCCAGAAATTAGTACAAGCCTTGGACTTCGGCGAGACCAGAGTTACCGCTAGAGAAAGTGATCTCGAGATAGATGAAGCTGCGAATTTTGAGACACAATGGCACCTAGATGAAGACAGTAGCTCCAGTGATGAAGAGAAAATGACCCTCCGCGTTTGTATGGGTATGGTCGAGCCCTTTCTGTTTATTAAAAAGGCACACGGTGTGTACGGTTTGGGAGGGGGAATGTGACGGGCTACCGTCAACACATGCTCGAGAAAACAACACTCGTCGAGAAAAAGTATAAAAACTTATACCCGGTGGTGTTTACAGGCACGAGCATTACCGCCAGGCACGCAGTGAGAGCGAGAGAGACGGAACATCGAGCAGCACTGCGCGAGCCAACGAGAGCGAGCGAGAGAGGGAACATCAAGAAGCACGCAGGGCCGCGCGAGTCAGCGAGAGCAAGCGAGAGAGAGATAGAAGCGGCAGCAGCTAAGAGCACAGCGAAGCCATGAGGCGTACGAGCGCGAGCGGCCGCCGCCATGTTGGCGAGCGTGGCAGGAGAATGCGAGAGAGAGAAAGAGAGAGAGAGAGAGAGACGAAGAATGAATGAGAGAGAGATACAGCGAACGTCTAATGTAAGAGTGGAGGCACGCGACGAGCCTCAGACGTTATTGGCAATAGGCGGAGGGCTGCAGCTGCCTCCACAGTAGACACGCGTGCGAGGAGAAAATACCATGTAAAGAAAGCCAGACATAGGAAAATACGAGATCAACAGCCAGACAGCCAGACGAGGCAATTCGAATATCGCGCATTAGAACTAATTGTTAAGAGGGCGCAAGCGAGCAAGCACGCGAAATCGTGTTAATGATCGATTGGTAGGAACGAGCGATCTAGCGGAAATATCATGCGTGCGAGCGAGATAGCTAGAGACGCCGTGCCGAAGAAGTAGCGAGCAACAGGCAGATCAGAGAGCATCATCAGGGACAGTGAGCGAAGAAGTACCAAGCAGCCATTTGAAGAAATATTGAGATTTCCTTCGCCAAACGTACATTAGCTCGTCCACGATTTTTTGTATGTCTAGAGACATCGCAGAACAAGAGGAAAAGCAGTAACCAAGAACAGCCAGGTAGTCCATCCACATTAAAAATTTGTGAGTGCGCGAACAGTCGCACGAATGCGCTGTCCTCCTAGTTGTACGATTCATATTCAATAAATGCCGGATAGTTACAAGTCAAATCCGTGTAGTTATTTTGCGTGAATTTCCTATTCCTCTTTCGAAACTTACAGCCCCGGCTGAAGCAGTCTCTATCTCCGCTGAGCAGCCGGCAAACCGGGTATAGGAACCGAGTATCCAACAACATTATTGTAATATTAAAATACGGTTCACCCAAAGGCAGCCCGATAACAGGGTGTGTTCACGTTAAGGATTTCGTCATAATTTTGGCAACAAATCCACTACGTCATACTGTATAATTAATGTATGTATAGGTTCAGGCCCAAAAGAGAACTGTCACCTTATTAGTATTAGGGGAATCTGTAAAGAGACAAATTGGCTCAACCGTAGTCGATTTCGCCGAGATAAAAGAATCACAAGACATTTTTGTTAAAAATGCATTTAAAAAAGAAACAAAAAGTGCTCGCATTTGAAAAATAAGAAAATTGAAACTGAAAGGCTTTAGCCCCCGTCTCAGTTCCCACCAAAGGATTTCAGGTGGGATAACTTTAACGTTGGACCGAGGCTGGTGCATCCTAAACATGGAGACAAGGTACCCAGGCTCGTGCAACCTAGTTACCTTATACAGTAAAATTGCCTCAAAATAGAGCCTACGCGAATCGGAAAGCAACCAACCCAGTCTTTTACGATAGGGGGATATATGAGCATCCCTCCTCACCCCATAGATGTATCTCACGCATGAATTTCTTACAATATTCCAGATGAGGTTGGACTAAAGACTCTTCGAGCCTTTTGCGGAGAGTCGTAGTGATACATTCTCTGATAAACCGCAAGCTATACAGGGCTTTATTTACTTTCTTTGCAATGGAATCAAATTGTGGCTTCCCTGACAACTTACTATTAAGAGTAATACCGAGACTCACGACCTGTTCTTCGAAAGGGACAACCCCCGACAAGCTCCAAGACTGGATGTAATTTACAATTTTCCTTGAACCAAAGAATATCGCCTTGGTCTTGGAGGGGTTAAGGTGCAGACCGGAGCTCTCGGCCCAATCAGAGACCAGACGTGCCGCTTCTGATAGCTGAGTGACCCCATTATTGTTTTAAATTTAAAATTTAATTTTGTAAAAATAGTATTATTATAAATTTTGATTTATTTATATTATTTTAATAAAATAGAATATACTTTTTAATTAAAGATTTTGTTCTTAATTTTTAAAGTATATAGCTGTTTATACAGTCGATAAATTTGATCACAACAGTGGTATTTTTTAACTCGGAAATATTTTTACGTAAAGTTAATTAAATTTAAAAAAATATTTCCCTTAAAATTATAAAAATGTAATTTATAATTTATAAGATAAATAAAAATTTTTTATGACAATAAAAAATTATCAAAGAATCGAAAAAATTATATTTAATACAATGTAATAGAATGAAATACTTATCAGAACATAAAAACTAAAAATCAACACATTTTGATTCCTAGGATCGAACTCGCGACACCAAGATTTTTACCGCGCATGCACTGATGCTGATCCACTATCGTAGTGTTGGGGTCGAGAGTTCAAACCCACCCATCAGCATATTTTTATTCTGAAATTTTTTATCCTTTATTTCAAATTGAAAACTATAGTTACAATTTATAAATTTTTGATTTTTAATTTTTTTGAATCCTGTATTGCCAAAAATAAACCGCTTAGGTAACATAAATTTTACCGTGACGAAAATGTTAATTATATTCAAATATTTTTCTCAATAATTTTCTCGAAATATGTGCCTGGTATTGGATGCGGTGTGATCGATGCTGCCGTAGTCGTAGAAATTGTAGCTGAATGTTCGAGTTCTGATATGATTTGTTGATGAGACATTTGGAGTGTACTGTAGAAATGCGATGGATTAGGTATGCTTCCGCGTGTTATTGTCGGAAGCTCTGCATTTGCTGTCTGCGCGCTGCACTGAGGGTCAAGTGCTAGCACTCCGTATCCGTGCAGGCTGATTTTTGCGTTTCCCTGCTTCTGACATTGGACGAGGTGGTCGTCTTATTGTGGGGCCATGTATAGCCATTCGCCAGTCTCTTGTAAATAAATCCAAGTAGTTGATCTGTCACTGAGTCTTGTAATAATCGGGCAGTACTTCCAGTCGATCGCGGCGTCGCTTTATAATATCTGTAGTACGCAGGACTGTTTTCGTATTAACCGCGCGTTCGGTTTACAATAAATATCAGAATTTGTCTGAATGCAAGCGCTAAGTTCTTTATCTTTGAGAAAGAAATGCTCTTTCGTTAAGTCATTTATTGCTACGTAGTCACTCTCGGCTTGTATAAACGATTGAACATTTTCTTGATGCAGGGGGATCGGGTGGATTTTATACAGGATAAAACCTTGATCTGCATAAACCGGTACTTCGATGTACAGTACGATGAGGGTTTTGCTTACTTCTGCGTGCACATTGATCAATTGTTCTGCCGATTGTGCAGTGAAATCAGAGATGACTGAGAGAGATTGCTAGAGACGGGGGTTTTCGTGTGACGAGTTTCCGTTGAGTTTCCTTCGAAGCCAGCGGAATCTCAATGGAAACTCAAGATGCTGCGAAAAATATAAGCAGGTGAGGGAGGTGGAGGCTCATGAAGAGTTTAGCTTCAGAGCCGTTTTTTCTAGCCGTACTTGAAAATGTGAACGGCTAGCTCGTACCTGACCACCGTCGAGACGGAGACCATCTGTCCCTTCCGCGCTAATCCTTTTATGACGGTCAGCTTTCGCGCAAGCAAAATTTAAAATTAATTAAATATGCACATTAACGAAATTTTTCGATTTTTATTTAAATAACAATTTTTCAATAATTAAAATGCAATTTGAATGGTAATTTTCCGATAATTTTAAGTAACAATATCTACTCTAAGAATTTTATGCTGGTTTTTCTCAAGGTTTTCCTATCAGAAAATCGAACAGAAAGCATACAAGGAATAATAATAGATATACTACTAATAATAATATTAATAATAATAATTATAATAACAATATTAATAATAATAATAATAATAATAATAATAATAATAATAATAATAATAGTTTGTCATTAACCGTAAATCGGCACAAGCTGTCCATCAGCGAGTTTCGCACCTGGTCCAGTATAAGGAACAATAGCTTTTTTCAGCGCTGAAGCTATCTGTAATCCAATCGGACCTAAAGCGATGCGCGCAGCTCCCGAGTCACAAAGTGCTCGTAAATGAAAATCACCAATAACCACTGGCATCCACCAGCGACTGCAGTCAATATTGGATGGATCAAATACTGTAATAGGCATCACTGCTTCTTCAGTAGCCGGACTTGCTTCTTGGGAGGCCGCCACAATAATAGGAGAAGTATGGGCCTGAACTACTTGCTCCCTTTCTCGTTTCCCGAGTCTTCTGAGTTCTTCTCAGCCGTCTTATCCTCAGAGTTCTTCTTCTGCGAGCACTCCGGACAAGTTTTAGTTGTATGTCGCGGCCATCCACACCCATAACTTCTAACAAAAGGTTTACATGGACCCCAAGAGTCCTGGTTTTTATTATGATCACTTCTCGACTTCCTAGGAGCATCTTTCTTCTCTTCAGAAACAGCACTTATCTTTCCTGATTGACTGTCAGATACTGTAGTCGCCGTCTTTGCTTTCGACTTCGCTCCTTTAGAGATAGACTTCTTACCTCGGTGCCCTTGTGAAGTAGAAGCTGAGAGTAACCCCAACTCAGCCACCTTTATAGTTTCACCTATATCACCAGGATCCGCGATCGTCGCAACAGGTACTCCGCCTTTAGTCTCCTCCGAAGTCTCCCGAACAGGTTTTTCTTTATAAGCCAGTTTCGGCAATAAACATCTGTTAGGTGATGGAGGAGGCTTATAGTGATTCCTATCATAAATCAGCTTTTCGGCATTCCTAGCCAACATGATAAGGTCTCCTATATTCTTCACTTTCCTTTGAGGCACTTGCATTCTAACTTCTGCCAGCATATTATCATATATCATTTTCAGCTGTACTGCAACCTCCGGCGGATCATCAAGCCTACTCATGATCGCTAGCATCGCCATGATGTGATCACGTACTGGTTCATTTTTTCCTTGTGTGCGCGCTTGCGCTTCCGTTAATAACTTCATCTGAATGTCTTGGTCCATACCGTAGCTTTGTCTAGCATCACTGCAAAAATCTTTCCAAGTCTTCCAAGTTTGGCGCATTTGTCGACACCAGATTAACGCTCCGTCCGTCATGCCATGAAGTAACGCATTCAATGAATCCGTATCATCTAAATGCGATGATGCCCTACATTCATTCATTCTTTGAATAAATTCTTCAATGCAACTATCTTTACCACCGTCAAACTGGATTTTCCACTCACGAGCAATTTTTCCAACGTCACGATACATTGGTCTCGACATCGACGAATATTCATTAACTGCCTTACTCGTCGAAGCAGCTGATTCTCCCCCCCCCCCCCCCCCGAGACACACCTTGGGGTTCTCCTTGAGATGGTAATCTGTCCATTCCAGTCGTCTTTGTTACTTGACCGGGTACAAATTTTGTCACGTTAGAATTTATCTTAGTACTGTGAGCATCCGGTTCTTTATGTACAACAAACGTATCTCGAAATTGAACTCGAATCTGCTCTACCTCTTCTGTCATTTTGCAATAATAACTTGTAAGGTCCACCATAGACATAGACTTTTCCATGCCCGCAGCATACGCATTCCATCTGGCTTCAGATTGTCTAGCCGATTCACGCTGTGCAGCTAACTCTCCTCGCAAACGTGCAATCACTTCTTGATGACTATCTTGCTTCCTCTCTTTATCTTCAAAGTCGTCCTTATTGTTACCCGCGATGTCCAATCTTGCGTCAACGCTATCTTCGCAAGTGTTTCGCTGCTGAAGTTCCACTACTTCTTCAACTTCATTATGCACCTCTGCCATCGTAACCATGGGATTCACTCCAAAAATGTCAACATCATCAATGGACCCTCTGGTAGACTCTAAATCACTGTCTCGCTCTATCCGGAAGATATCATCTAAAATTTCTTCTTGCTGATCAGTTTCATCTAAATTTGATGCTTCTGACTCTACAGCGGTTGGCAATCTAAGTCTCACCCACGTCATCGACTTCGTCTCATTAGACAGATTTTCTTCTCTCAAAATAATCCTCTGAAATGTCGCGTCTCTTCTCGACATTGCGATTTCGCTCGGTTCATCCGTCCTCACAAAATCATACGCAGTGTAATCACCGCGCAATCGCCTAATTAACCTACCCATATTACTGTACCTACTTTCATCCGTTATCAATTCAAATCTACGCAATAAATCATTTAGTCTATCTTCTGATAATGATATTGTCCATCTCTCAATTTCTTGATCTGCTTCCGCAAAAATATTTACTCGCATCGCCATTGTAAATTTTGAATGCGACCTCGCTAAGTTAAACGAATTTTTTTCCGTCGAAATAAAAAAATATACAAGAGACAAATTACGAAAGAAATAAACTAACAATGACCAAAATTTAAATAATTGAAAAATAACCTATTTCGCGTGTCGCTCTTAATTCAGTCACAGCCTCCTTCGTTCGACAATCTGTGCAATTCCAAATTACACTTATGTAATTTACCAACAAAACTACGACCAGACAAGGAAAAAAAAATTCAAAAGAAAATTTTCCGATTCGAAAGAAAATTCCAAAATAAAATTTACAACAAAAACAAAAATTTTATTATCGAGCTGTACTCGAATTAAGAGTTTACTTTCTATAAAATTTAGATTGAAAAAAATTTCGCTCAAATTGTATCACGAACAAACAAAATAAAATAAAATATTTCGTCAATAATCTCAATTTAAATTCAATAAACCTACACCGAGAAATAAAGTTCAATTTCAAATTTAAAATTCAAACAGTAATTTACCCTGCCGGTAAGTCCACGCTTCGCCGTTGCAATACGCTCCGCAAAGTATACCTGTATCTAAACCTATCTCGGTGATACACTGATACACGCACACATACAATCAGCTGAGCGCGTATGCTATATAGCTGTTAGCAACGCCAAAATCACGCTATCACACACAATATATAAAAAAAATTAACCAGTCGATTTGACTACAATTATATTAAATAAACATAAATAATAAAAATAATATTTAATGTTAATAGGGAAACAAAACAATTATTTATAATTAATTATTCAATCAATAATATTAAAAAAAAATTACTCCCCTAATATAATTGCAATCTGAGATTCGATTCACTATACTACTATTAATCCAGTAATTACGTACTGATTAATCTTAAACATCAAGCATATAAATCACGCGACGGGAGAATAAAACTTATTTCCCGAAATAATATTTCAGCCAATGCTAAAATTTTCGATAGCTGGAAACGCGCAATGTTTACGTTCGCGGACGACAAGTCTAGCCGCGCGATGTAAACACAAGCCAATGTTCGGGCTCACTCGCTATACTATACACGCAATATATATCTCCGCACGCTTATCCGCCTATAACGAACACTCGCGATTTCGCACTAAGTTTTTCCTACAAAATTATTCCCTGCTCTAGCTAAATCTAACCACTGATGGGCGCCAATGTAACGGGGATTGACCACGTTAAATGTAGATTTCTTCTACTTGAATTCTCCGTGGGTTTTAGATAAAGGGGAACATGGCTAATACGTAAAACTCGCAAATGAAACACACACGTGACGTTCGGTAAAAGGCTACTGCATATATTATGTTAATTCAATCAGAAAATTACAACAGAATAAATGTACAAGTGTGCTTCGTTAGTACGCAATCTCACGGTCAATAGAAAGCTAATATTGTTGAACGCGCTGGTGAGAGTGAAAGAGAGAAGCTGATACTTACAGAAAAATACGGAGGACGCTAACATAATAATCAGCCTAAAACTGTGGTCTCGCTCCGATCCAGCTAGCTGGTAAACAGTAAGCTCTCGCAACGGTGTAGAGTATCTCTCCACTCACACGCGTAATCGCAATTATCGTAATGATAAACAATACAAAATGCCAATATTGCCGGGTAAACGCTTTTCTGATATACAGCACGCGCGCTCGATGCTCGAATCGAATCTAGCTCCGGCCTAACCTGATGCTACAAGCTTCTCTCTCACACGCACTCTCTCACCAGGCGGCGCGTTCACAAATCCATCCGCTCTCGAACAGCTCTGGTGCGCGGGAACATCTGAAAGAACCTTACATGCAAATATATACAAACATATGTATTCAATAAATAGCATGCGGCGTGACGATACTCGTCACAGTGCATATTTAATTAATTTTAAATTTTGCTTGCGCGAAAGCTGACCGTCATAAAAGGATTAGCGCGGAAGGGACAGATGGTCTCCGTCTCGACGGTGGTCAGGTACGAGCTAGCCGTTCACATTTTCAAGTACGGCTAGAAAAAACGGCTCCGAAGCTAAACTCTTCATGAGCCTCCACCTCCCTCGCCTGCTTATGTTTTTCGCAGCATCTTGAGTTTCCATTGAGATTCCGCTGGCTTCGAAGGAAACTCAACGGAAACTCGTCGCACGAAAACCCCCGTCTCTAGCAATCTCTCTACTCATCTCTGGTGAAATCCATTTCAGGTAGTCTATTATTTTTCTCTACCTGCTATGATTTCGTAATAGCGTCTGCTGTTAGTAACGATGGGTGGATACAATTATCTTTAGCTGCTCTCAATATTTCTTGAATGGTTTGATACATTTTTATTTGTTGAATTAGTATTTCGTTCGTCATTTGCATAACTCTCATTGCATTGTCTTTTTCTGACTGGATTATTGTGGCGAGGTCCTGACGGACCCGATATGATATCTCCTTCTGCGTTCTCGAAGTGCATCTATTGCATTGGATAATAATGATACTTCGTTGAATATTTCGATTTCGTGAGTTTTTTAATCGCTGCGGGTTGGTGGTTCTTGCATAATTGTATTTCCGGTTATCTTGGTTTTGAGAAGCATTGCGAGTTGTAAATTTACCACGAATTTATCTATTTCTCCGTATAATAATGCGTTATTATTTATAATGGATTTGACTAAAGTGTTTTCGACCATTGTGCTCACGTCGGATTCTACTCGTAGTGATGGTATACTAATTGTTGTCATAAGCTTAAATGTTCTAACTGAGTTGTAGATTTTATCGAATTGTTCGAAGTATATGCCGGAATTGTTTGTAAAGTTCGTAATTTCAAATCTTTGCGCATGTAACAGTCCTGCGACTACGAATATTGTTAATACTGCTAATTTGGAGTTCATTGCTCTTGAAAATAAATCAATTTAATTTTAATGAAGTTTGCATGTATATGTATATGAAATTTCCTTAGACTAGTCTTTTTTAGCCACTAACTCTATTGCTGATAACTAAGCTTGGCGCGTAGTGAACTGTGTTTGTTTAGGATGGTGAGATGTGCGTATGCTGATAATGTTTTTCTCGAATAAGTATGTACATTTGTCTAGATTTTTCTCTTTCCTCTATTTCGTCGTTATTTTTTTTGAGATTAATTGCATATTGCTTAATATTATGCGAGTAATTGATATGTACTGTTAATTTGCCATTTTTACAATGCGTGGTTATTTTATTCAACTGGTTAGTGTAGTTAGTTGGGTTTTGAGACGACGAGAGATAAAAGAAAGAGGAAAATTTGTTCATGATCGAGACTATGTACATGTCCCCTCTCTTGCAGCAATATGCATCGATCTCGGTGCCTGTTATGCGTAGGCGATGTAAGAATTAGGAAGGCATATAAAAGAGCGTATGGTTCCGTTGCTGTGTATGATTTGAGTCAGTCCGCTGTTAATCTCGGTCGTGTCCTAGCTGGTTCTAGCTTCTTTTCTTTCTTTACCGATCTTTAACGATCGCATTTTTATCCAGCATTTTCCGCGTTATTGAGCGTTTCTTTCTGTACGATTTGGCCATATATATGGCTGTCGAGTTTTTGCGGTTGTCTAGTATAATTTTTCACGCTAGATTTTACTTACTACAATTTAATCTCGTGGATTCGTGGTTTTCTCTCATGGGCGCGTATCATGGCTTTCTTGAACGTGCTCGCGATTTTGTAGTAAATTGCGTGTGTGCAGTTTTTTTGGTCCTGCAGTGTCCAATTGTAAGGCGCAGCCCCACGGTAATTTGTCCAGGCTAATGGTTCGCTAGGCCGTGTAACAGACCTACCCTGATGGGTGAACTGTGCGCGGCCCACGAGTCCATGTATAGGCCGTGTCGTGACGCATACCATGTATGCGACTAAGCGAATTGAACCTGAGGCGCAAATTCCGCGAACAATTTGGCCTAAAATTGGACTTAGGTCATGAGGTTCGTGAGTCTGTCCTGGCTGCACGATGCTTCGATATACATCTCGACCATGATGGCAACATAGAAACAGTAGATGAGCGGACGACGAGGACGACGGGCTCATTGCACCAATGACTTTATACCGAATGAAGATTGGGATTCAGTTTTTTCATTCATTTTTAAGTTTATATCTAGAAATTGAGTAATGTAACCCTTTTCTTTTTTTACTTTTTTCAGATGATATGGCGACAGCTTCCGAGCTGTGAAAGGTTTACCGACCAGAAGTAATTTTCGTAGTAGTGGCGAATAGAGTTTTTCAAAATATTGTAAAATGAAGTTATTTATTTGTTTGATAATAAAATCTTTTACCGGATTTATTTTTTTCCCTCCTTTGTCCTTGTTTTCTCATTTCATAAACATTGATTATTTAAATATTTTAATGATCTTGCTTTGCAATTCTCCAAACGTGATTTTAAGATATTTTGGGAGTGGAATCGAGCATTTAAAAAAAAAATGTTGTAGTGGATGTCTACATGAACGAGTGTATATCTCTAAATTCTAGCTTCTGCTTATCGTATTTCATTGCAACGAAAGAATTTTTTTTTGATATGTTTCTCTTGCTCGAAAGTGTCAAAAGGATGCGTTTTTTTTATTTCACCGATTTGGTCTTAAATTATGGTTATTTTAAATTTTCATAGAATATTTTTATCTTTCGTATTTGGAAATAAAGGAAAACTACGATTTTTCTTAAAAGAATCGAAATGTCTGCATTTAATCAAAAGAAAGTAATTTCGTTGACTGCTATAGTTTCCAGGTTATCAATTAAAACATATTTATGAAGAGGCACTTCGAATTTGAAAATTAGTCGTCCGATTATTCTGAGTAAATCAATGTCTATGTAGAATATTTAACGATGCATAATGCTACTAATAATATTTTACGTTAATTTTCTTATTAAAAAGTTAGAAAGTTGAGAACGGAAAAACACAAACGTTTTTCAGTTCCTTAACGATTTCAGATGTAAAAATCCTTCAATGCACTTGAAGTTTATGGAAATAGTCTATTGTCTGTATGCCTTGAACTGTATGTTTTCACGACTTATGAGACTTTTTAAGGTACGAGACATTGAGGTTCATTCATTCTTTTGGATTAATTCTGAAAATTCGTAACTCGGCAAATAATCGATATCTATTTTTTGGGTGTAGCCAATTTCCAGGAATTTGGCGGCGGTTTTTTTTGTTTTCCTTTTTTTGTGTTTTATTTATTATAATTTATAATTATAATTTATAATTTATAAATTTTATTTATAATTTATAATTTTCATCGTGATGCCTTCGGAAAAAATGCTAGTAGGGAATGTGCTAACGTTTGCTTAGCTTAGATAAAGAGAAAAGAAAATTAAATTTACGTTTAACTTAGTGTGTGTGTGTGTATATATATATATATATATATATATATATATATATAGGGAAAGAAAATAGTAACAATTTCGACCTTGACTAAAGTCGTTTTAATTCTTATTATTAAACAAACAGGGATTCTATAAGAAAGTCGCGCAATAATATTTGCAACTTATGATCCATATTAGTACCGATATAATAATGTAGCAATAATGCTCATAGCACGTGGTGCGTGTTGGCGTAAAAGGTTATGGTTCATCCATCTCGTCTTCACTGTCGACCTGACCGGAATGATTATTCATTGTTCTTGACGGCACGCGACTGAGCGGTAGTATTGTGGTCGGATGATAGACTACGTTGATAGGATATAATTCGCAGTCGAGGTCCGCTCTCTCTTTTCATTGTTCGATTTTCTGCTTTTTAGTACGTATGCAATATACGCAGAATATTACTGCAAGCGTCGATATTATTAGTATGATGAGCGTCAGCTGAACTCTTACTTTTGAAAGTGTGACAATCATCAAACCTTATGCAATTAACGTAATCGATGTTATGGTTTGAATTTTGAAAGCAATATTATTCCCTCAAATTATCAACTTCCAACTATTAATTTTGCAGCTAAAAATTCAAATAGATAACGTCATACGACGTTACACCTCAGGGCCTAAGACATTGCAAAGAATTTGCAATGTAATCAATATTTCAAAATTCAAACGTTTCGCTTATAAAGTAACCTCATTACAATTATGCACAATAAACAATTTTGTGGCTATAAAACGTGTAGCATATTAGCCTGAGTATGTACTACAACAATTATATCAAAAGCAACATGTACGGTATTCCTCATAAACGTCGCAGTGCAGTATGCGTAAGTATATCTTTTAATCTTAAATTCAATTAATAATAGAACATCAATACCATCATAATTAATTTACAAATATTCCTTAATCTACAGTTTCAGCTCTGGCAACACACCCGAGACTGTAAACGAGCTCGCCTGGAAGGTAGAAATCCGCCTCCTGAACCAGCCGTAGGACATCGACGCTGGACCTTTGTTCATGTAAGCTACCTTTGGTTTTCTCCTTGTTTTTTTTTTAAATAAACACTTCTTAATAATAATTTTTTCCTTCCATTTTCATTCCAGTTTGAAGATTGGACCTCAATTCGCACCTGGAGACAATGTGAGCGACTTCGCAACAACCGACTGCAAGAAGGCACCTACGAACCTTCCATGGACACGTAGGGCATTGCTAGCCTCACATTTTACGAACTACAGGAGTATAACAACAACATTAATCGTATATATATAGAAGTTTTTAATAATCTATATCAAGTGTATATCGGACCAAAATTTGTGTCCCGATATAATTGCAATAATATATAATTTACATATAAAATAAAAAAACAGTTGTATCTATTTTCCCCTTTGTCATATCCTTTCCTACTCTTCCCTGAAATAAAAGAAAATTACATCCTAGATGTAATTTCTTCGGCGCCTAAAATAATGACTATTCTCCATTTAAATTATTATTTATAATATACAGTCTTATAAATAAATCAATAAAACGTTTAAGAAATACTAATCTATACTCAAAGAGAAAATACTACATTTCCTTTGTGTACTTGAATTTTTGTTTGACAAAAGTGCCGGTAAACGATCAGGAATAGGTGGAGGTTGACTTTGGATAAAAGATTTGTTTTCAACTGCATTTATAGTAGACATAGACGTATTCAATATTGGACTTGAAATGATCCGTGGTCGATCAACCTTAATTTCTTCTAAAATAATACCATCCTCACTATTATTGTTAAACTCTTTCCTAAACTTCTTAAAATTCGTTGCATCTGTCTTTTGCAATGACACAAATAGATGCGTGATGGAACTAAATATTGTTTCAAATAAATGCATGGACCAACCATAAATAGCGTGTAACGCAAAACCTCTAATAATAGTATCAATGGTTAATTTTATAACGTTTAAAATAATTAAAATCATAATCATTACCGATGATAATGATCCCCAAGTAATCAATTTATCAATGATTTTCTTCTAAGTATTTTCAGCAATGTACGTCAGTGTATTCTCCGAGAAGATATTTTCTCCTGTAGATTGTCCAGCTACATCCCTCGCAACGATATTTAACAATGCGACTCTCTCCATAGGAAACAACAATTGTTGCTGTAATGAATCCAAATCCTCTTGCGCATAGACTCCACTAGTAGCTAAATTATCAACTGATTTAAATTGTAATCGTATGGTAGCATCTGGTTTCAAAATATTTGGTGATCCTGTTATATCTGGTTTTGGGGTTAACTTAACCCAATTTTCCTCAATTTTATAAAATGTAGGAACAATGATTTACAATCAATCTGCATACCCTTTTTCATCAAAATATGCGTTTTCGGCGTTAAAAACCAAGTTTCATTACCCACTAAAACAGGTAATTGATTGTAACACTCTTTGAGATGTAAAATTTTAACAGTTCTTGGTATACATTTAATTAAATGTACTACCTCACCAGCCAATTTTGCTATGAAACCAGGTTTTTTCATAATATTATATGCAAATTCATCCGGGGAAATGGAAGCAACGGATAAGGAATTTTGTATAACTTTTCTTTCAAGTTCACATTTCTCCTTAATTAAATTAATATATAAATCATTAATTTGATTTCTTAAATGTCTTTCAACATAAACAAATTTAGAATTTACATAAGTAAAAATATCTAAATTAAACTTATTAACAGAATCTGCATCATAACAATAAGCATTCAAATTAGCATCTTTTTCAAAAATAAATAATTTTGGATGTTCAGTACGAATAAGTAATCTATTACAATGCATTTCAGTATTTTTTATCGACAAAGCAAAAGTTATTTCCTTAAAATTAACCGCAAAAACTATTTCCTTGTTTTTATCACTAAAATATTTAGTAGCTATTCCCTTAAATAAAATATCAAACTTATTCCTAAAACATTCACCTTGTCGCAAAACATCCTAAAAGGTTAAACCACCTTCCATATCCATACAATGTTTATCAGAAAATTTACAAACTACTCCCGAACTTAAAATTAATTTGTCCGAATTTAAATTTATTTTCGCATTATTTTGCATTAAAGTTATTTTAATTAAACCATGAACAAAAACTTTATTCCAAGAACCAAAGCTATCCGCGTAGGAAGCACCCGAGCAAGATTTTCCCGCTGCACTTCCCGCAAAATCTATGCCTTTTGATATAGTTGAATTTACTTTTAAACCTGCAATAATATGCACCTCATCGTATTTAAAAACTCCCGTTTCATGAATAGATTTACATTGTTCATGACTTATTTCTTTAATGTATTGTTGTTCCGAATTTTCCGTAGGTATTAAATGACCAAATATTCCACATTCAAAAACTGTTCGATGAATTTCAATTTTACATTGAATAATTGGAACTAATCGAAAATTAGCTATTTGTATTAATTCTATAGCAACATTAGTAGAATTTACTTGCTCATCTTGAAAATCACATTCTCCAGAATCCAGTAATGAATATGTTGTTATATTAGGTGAAGAGGAACCACAATCATATCCTATGATTGCTCCATTTAATTTGAAACACAGTATGAAAATAATAACATTGATGATCAACATTTTCCTCCTAAAACAAACAAAATATATTAGTTTTTCTTTTTACACATTATTAACTTATTCACATGAGCTGTATTTGATTTTCCATTTTTATCTATTACAATATTATTATTATCTAATACCTCAATAATTTCAAAAGGACCAATATTCTGATTTTTTTCCAGTTTTCCTGGTTTTGGTTCTTTTACAAGCCAAACTTTATCACCTTTTTCAAAAGTTACTGGGTTTATATATCTATCATAAAATTTCTTTGATTTTTCTTTTGAAATTATTAAATTTTCCCTTGCTAACTCAGCAATGTCCTTCATATTCATAATTAACTTTGCTAAATAATCATTGAACGATGGAATACGTTCGGAAACCTTTAAAGGTTCACTTGAAGGTAAACGAGGTGGATAAGCAAATACTAGTTCATACGGTGTAAATTTATGCGCATTATGAACACTCGTATTATAGTGAAATTGCGCCAATTCCAACAAATCATCCCACATAATTTTTTTTGTCGAAAAATTCTTCAAATATTCACATAAAGGATGATGAGCTCTCTCCAACGAGCCATTGGATTCAGGCGAAAAAGCAGTTGTTTCAATTTTTGAAAATTTAAATCGTTTCGCTACCGCTTTCAAAAGTTTACTAGTAAAATTTGCACCCCTATCTGTTAAAACTATTTTAGGAGAACTAAAAATACAAATGAATCTTTTAATAAATGCATCCGCGACAGTTTCTGCAGTTTGATCCTGTAACGGAACTACCACTAAATATTTAGAGAGTAAATCTTGAATAGTTAAAATATATTTATTATTATTTTCAGTTATATTTAAAGGACCAACAATATCCATTGCAACCTTGTCAAATGTTTTAATTGGTGTATCTGTAATCACCATTGGTTGCCTAGTTTTTACTCTTTTCAACTTATTTCTTTGACAATCATCATAATTTTTTATTCTATTTTCAATATCAGTTTTTAAATTTTCCCAAAAATATTTACTCCTTATTCTATTGTACGTTCTGTTTACACCCGAATGACCCCCAATAGTACTAGAATGATTTTCTTGAAATATTTTATCTCTATTATGTATATCTACATATTCTATATAATTTAAACAAATAATTATTTTAATCTCACTATTTTTAAAAACTTCAAATAAAATGTCTTCAATATCAATCCAATTTAAATTAATTATTTGCAAATCTTTAGATATATTGAAACTATATATTTGTTTATTTAACATAATTTGTTTTAATGAACTAAAAATTTTATAAATATTATTTTTAAGAATTATTGCTGATTGACCTACATCTATGCATAATACAAATACTTTATAAACATTTAAATCTATAATTTCAATATCATTCACAATTCCCTTGAAAGTAACATTGAGTTTGTCTATAAATCTACTTGTATTTCTATCTAATGCTTGTTTATTTTTATCTATAAATTGTACTAAATTATCTTTCCTAAATTCTAAAGATTTTTTTGTAAATACAATATTCTCAGATTTATTTTCACTTTGATGTAATTTTTCCTGATCATTAAATATTGTATTTTTAACCTTATTTCGTCTACTATATTTCCTTAACTTTTGTTTAATTCGATCCTCATTTAATTTTTGAATTTTCATATCATTAGTCAAAATTTCTTTACTATTTAAATCTTTCAACTCTTTTGCTTTTTGAGCTCTCGTAACAACATTTACTTGATTATTTTCTATAGGATTTCTGGATAAAGCATCCGCATTAGTGTAGACTTTACCCGGTTTATAAATAATTTCATAATCATAATCCAATAATTTTAAACGCCACCTTTGAACTCGCGAATTTTTATCTGCAGATATAAATGACAACAATGGTTTATGATCTGTAATTATGTAAAATTTATTTCCATAAATATAATTTCTAAATGTTTTTACTGCAAACATAATTGCTAACACTTCTCTTTCATAAGTATGATAATTTTTCTCTGCCGCTTTCAAAACTCTTGAAGCAAAAGCAATTGGCTTATCCTCCCCAATCTTTCCTTGAGAAAGGACACATCCTAACGCATAGCCTGACGAATCAGCTGTGATAATAAAAGGTTGGCTCATATCCGGAAATTGTAAAACCGGCGCTGAAGTTAATGCTTTTTTTAATTCATCAAAAGCTTTTTGTCTAACCTCATTCCAAAGAAATTTTTCCTCTTTTTTTAAAAGTTGAAATATTGGTTTTGCTATGTCCGCAAAATTATCAATAAATCGCCTATAATAGCCTGTCAAACCTAGGAATTCTCGAATATTTCTTATCGTCTTAGGCAAAGGAAATTTATTTATGGCTTCAACCTTTTTCGGGTCATTCCTAATACCATTTTCACTTAATAAATGTCCTAAAAATTCTACTTCTTGTTGAAAAAACTTACATTTACTCGTTTCTAACTTCAACCCTGCTTCCCTTAGTTTTCCAGCAATCAAATTAAACCGTTCGTTATGTTCCTCGATTGAATTCGCTACAATAATAATATCGTCAATGTAAACAAAACAAAATCCTTTTTCTAATAAATCACCAAGTACCGAATTTAAAATTCTCTGAAAAAGCCTAGGACTATTAACTAAACCGAAGGGAAGTACCTTAAATTCAAATCTTCCTAAGGGATGTACACTAAAGGCTGTCTTATGAATGTCTGATTCTTTCATTCTTACCTGATGAAAACCTGATACCATATCAATTGTAGTAAAATACTTATTTTTACCTATACTATCAAAAATTTCAGTGATATTAGGTGAAAGATAAGGATCTGGAATAGTTTTAGCATTTAATTTTCTATAATCAATTACTAATCTCCATTTTTTTTACCATCTTTAGTTAGACCTTTTTTAGGAATAACAAAAGCAGGTGCATTAAATGCACTAGTAGATGATTTTACTAAATCATTTAATATTAATTTTTTAGTTTCAGCTATAGCGATTTGTTTTAAATTATATTCTAACGGAAATTGCTTAACATAAACTGGCTTTCCATCCGTTAAAATAATTTCATGTTCTTCAATATTACAAATACCAAAACTTTCACCCTCTAACCAACAAATATCACTATTTTTTACTATTAAACTTTCAATAATCTTTTTCTTTTTATTAGACAAATGACTTAAATCGACAGTGTTTTTCAGTAATTGTTGCCTTTCATTAAAATTTTCATTGCTTAACCTATCAATTTCATTTTCTGTATTTAAAGAAATAGATCCACAATGCAAAGTTTCTTCTTTTTTAGGTAATTCAGCATTAAAATTTCCTATATAATTTTCCGGCATATCCTCAATATCAAACGTTAAAAAATTTATTGTATTTTCCAATTTACACAATTTCTGATTAGAATCTAATTCAACAGAATCTTCAAGTATTTTACAAACCGTGGGATAATCATATTCAATAAATTCTTCATCTGAATCAATTCCAACTTTCTTTAAACAAGTGTTTATATTACCAATAAAACTTTCAATATTCATTTTGGATTTATTCAAATAATCAATCAAATTGCTTTTATCACGCGCATTTTTCTTGCTTTCTATAATACTAAAGTTCTCAATTTCAAAATCATTCATTTCTAAGTTATTATTTATTTCACTAACTGTATTTAATATACACTTCATATCTTCATGTAAATTAATTTTCTGACAAATTTTAAAAATAGAAATATTTTCACTATCATTTCTTACATCAAAATTTGTAATAATAGAACTTTCCACATTTTTATTTACAACTAAAGTTACTTTTGCATTTTCACAATGCATTTCAAAATCAGGAATTAATTCAGAAAATTCACACTCTTCAAAAATTATTGTAGTAATAGCTTCTTTAACTTCCTGTTTAGGAATTATATGTGTATTAATATGATATTTATTAATAATTGATTTTAGTTGAAATTTTTGCCCGTTAATATCCAAATAACCCTTATCCAATCTTAATTTTTGTTGTAATAAAGCTTTAATTCCTAAAATTCCATCAAATGGAATAGAGAACTCATCTGGTGCAACATGAAAATCAAAATATATTTTATTAATTGGAAATTTAATCAAACCTAAAGTTCTCAAAGCATTATCAGTAATTCCTGATATTAGGATTTTATTATCAGTATCTATTTCCCTAGATAATAATGTGTTATTCTTAATAATGTTTAATTGAGCACCACTATCTATTAATAACTTAAAAATAGCCTTAGAATTTACATCTTGTACTTCAATATATTGTAATAAATTTTCTAACTTTAAAACATAACTATTAGCTATAACATCAATATTACTTGAATTATCATTATCTTTCGACTCTAAAAATTTATTTATTTCAAAAATTTTCTCTCTATTTACCTCAATTTGGAACGACTTATTTTCTAAATCTCTTCTTACGCATTCCTTCCCGGAAGAGATTTAAAGTTTCCCTGTTTTCTAAAACAATTTTCAATAGTATGACCCACACCTTTACATTCTGCACATACGATTCCCTTTTGTGTTCTAAAACTTTAATTTTATCACAATTACTAATGCTATGCCCCTTTTGTGAACAAAACGCACAGTTTTCTTCTACATCTGATGTCAACGCCTGCAATTTTCTACAATTTTTTACATCATGATTAAAACCATTACAATATTCACAAACTTTTTTATTTGCTTTATTAGTAAAATTGTTTCTATTTTGTGGTTGAAAATTTTGCTGATAATTATTTTTCTTAGAATCGTAATTATTATTTTGCAATAATCCTTTTAATTTCCAACAAAATTTAACAGTATGGCCAGATCCATCACACCATTGACATTTATATTGTTGCTTAGCTTTACTTTCTGTAACTAACATTTTAGCTACTTCACAATCAGAAGCCTCATGATCCGCAGCTTCACAAATAGTACAAAATCTAAATCTATTTTTTCCTAATTTACAAAACTTTGTAGGATGCCCCTTTTTTGACACCTAGAACAAAATTGTTCCGGACAATTCTGTGGAGAATGACCCACATTATTACAAATTGTACAATTACCATTCACCGACAAATTTACACATTTAATTGGATCATGACCTGGTTCTTTACATTTGTAAGGGCCGGATTTGACTCCGGACCGCCTGAGTTCACTACAAATAATTATTTTTATTTGGAAGGATGTCTTTGGTCCCGAGACCTTATGTTTTTAAAATAATCATTAAACAATAATTTATTATTATTACTTTAGTCCGCGTGTCTTTTCTTATATTGTTTTTAATACTTGTACTAACAAAAGGTGGACGTAACGAAAGTGCGGACACGTCTGTACGAAAGTGCGGACACGATGTACGAAAGTGCGGACACGTTTGTACGAAAGTGCGGACACGATATTGAAAAGTGCGGACACGTCTTCGTAAAAGCGGACTTGATTAAATAAAGGCGGACTGCTGCTCTTGTGCCCTGTTAGGATGTTGTGTGGACGAATTTAGTTCCGCAGACTTACCCTCCTTTAGTGCGGACGCGATTTGGAAAATGCGGACACAATCAAAAAGTGCGGACACGATATTCCAAAAGTGCGGACACGTCTTTAGAAGTGTGGACACGCTCTGCTAGTCTTCAAATGTTGGGAGTGGACTCTTGAGTTGTCCTTTATGCGTTCTTACTCTAGTTTAGGACTGAAGGGCTTGTTTGTGGATAAAGGGCTTTTGTTAATTAAATAATCTTTTTCTCATCTAAACATCTATTTTCTTTTCTAATTGTTTTGTTTATTAAGCCAGACAGATTTCCAAGGACGGTAAAGGGCCATTCATACTTTCGCATTCAAAGTTTATACTAGTTATTTTACGTAGTTTCTGATCTTGTACATTTGTTCTGTTATAATACTAAAGAAGCTAACTTACGCTTTTGTACACTCACTGTAGTTCGAAGTGTCCTTCTCCCTTAGGGCGAGTATGTGATCTTAAACTACACGAGCTAGTCGTGGCAGAATATGTAGACTTATCTAAGCTGCGGCTTCACCCACTCACGCCAGATATGTTGGCGGTCCTTTCGTCGCAATGTATTGAAGTTGAGCAGCACTTTTGACCGGAGCAAATATGCCAGCTTGCCTGCAGAGTTCAGTGGATTTCTAGGCCCTCCGATAGCGTACAGGTAGTACCTTGACACCCTCTTACGATCTCTGGTAAAGTCTTCTTCGACAGCTCCAGTAGTCAGCTAGTCTTCAGCGGCAAGTCGTAGTGACGGCAACAGCTTGCTTTACCGTATGCGAAGAGGTTAGACGCACACTGGTACCTGGTTTGGTCGTGAAAGGCCCCGCGCCGACCGGGCTCTGAGCTTATAAAGTCTCATCCCCGACCAGGGCGTTGGTCAGATGATTAATACGTGAGGACACCGAAGACCAATCAAAACTCGCCACTTAGAGAGAGGTTACAAAGATGTTTTGAACGCTGACATCAATAAAAACGCTAACTTGCTCTCTCAGATTGAAACACATACCGTTGCTCAACCAGCTCGCGAAACTGGTATATTGCAAACATACAATGTCAGCACCCTCATTCATACACTCGAGGCGTACGCAACAACAATCACACCGTCAGCGCTCTCATTCACAGTCATACAGTATACTACACGAAAATCAACCACTCAGCAAACATTATCGATTAACAAATAATATCATCAATCAATCGTGGGATCTTACACATTTATGACAAATTTCAAAATTTCGAACTATTGAACATTGAGGTGCTTTATGCCCCATTTCCTGACAAAATTGACAATGATTATTTTGCATTTTATTTAATCTACATGTACTAATAGAATGTCCCGTATGACTACAAAATTTACAGATTAATCTAATCTTATCTTTAGCAAATCGACAATTATCCGAAAAATGATCATTTTCTTTACAATATATACAAGCTGTTAAACGACAAAATAATGCTTCATGATCCCGAGCTTCACAGAATTGACAAGTTATTATTTTTAAAATACTTTTTTCTTCAACTATATCATTCCCATACATATTATTTATACTTCTGAATCTGAATGTTTGCGTTGATTAATTTCAGCTTCTATAGCAATAGCTCTTATTGCTAATCATCAATCGTAATTTCATTCCCTAACTCATATCTAATTTCAGGCCTTAAACCTTTCCTACAACTAATTGCCGCATCATTATTCAATGAGTTTTAAAACGTTGTTTTCATCATTAGTAAGTTCTTCTAATTCTTTTATTTCATTTATTTTATACAATAATTCTCTTATACGATTTACATAAGATAAAACACCTGCTCCATCCGCTTGTATTATTTTACATAATTTGCATATAACTCATGTATATCATTTTGTATTGGATATAAAATCTTACAGATTTTAACAATTGATCAATAGATTTGATATTATTATGATTCAATGCTTGACCTACTTCACCACTCAATCTCATTTTAATTATATTTGTAATACATTCATCATTAACATTAGACACGAGATTTTTCAAATTTTTTATTTTCCTAATAAATTCAGCTGGTGAC
>JACCIB010000918.1:0-70955 GCA_018906965.1 Philotrypesis tridentata | reverse complement strand
GCCTCGGATGAGCGTGGCTCTCTCTCTCAGCTGTTTCGTGCGGCGCTGCTATGTCTGCTTCTCCGGTCGTATTCTTGCTCTTGCTCTCTCTCTCGTTCTCATCTCTGCCCGGTTCTCCTGTAAACACCACCGGGTCTAAATACATGCTTTTTTCATTAGCACGGCTCCGGTGGTGTCCAGGCGAGCTGGGGCTGACGGCTGACCGTCACAACATATATACACGTACATTGATATTCCTTCCCCCATTTAAACGCTTATTTATTTTTTCAAAACTATTGATTTTTATAAAGAAACTTGCCAATTTATTTATTGATATCACAACTTTCTTTTGTTAAAATTCAAATTGAAATTTATAAAATCGGTATATTATAGAGAATTGACCCAAAGGAAATGGTAGTCTGTCCAATAGACCCTTAGCGCAAAGATCTTTACGCATATAACATAATTATTTTTTAAACTAATTATAAATACCTTCTTAATCACTGTTTTATAAAAACTATTATTATCACTCTTTAGTAAGGGAAGTATTAATAACCGTATACAATAAACCCTCAATCATCTAATCTAAATCTTTAATTTATATAATGAAATGACCGTCAGAATAAGATACTTAGGATTTTGGCTATATAAAGGTTATCGAGAGTTGAAAATGAAATTTAAATTTACATAATGAATAGATATATAGAAAAAACTGTCTCAGTTTTGACCACATATGGGTTATTGAGAGTTCGAAAATTAACTTTATGTTATTAAGAGTTTGAAATTTATTTTTAATTTTTACCTAAAGGAACAACCTTATACTTGACAGTCATTTACCTTGATAAGGTTTTTGTGGAGTTGTATTAACTTTTAAATGTAATTGATGTGGTGGTAAACCTTCTTGAATTTGATTTAGTTTTTCTGGTGGAAAATTTAAATGAATATTTTCGTCAGTTTGATCTATACCTTTGTGAGTAGCATAATTTACACTGTAATATGTTGTTACTTTTCCGTGGAGAAATTTAATATTTTATTGTTTATATTATGTATATCTTCATTATGAGGAGCTAAATAACACAATTATTTTGAATGTTAGTGTTAATGTCTTTATAAATGTCAGGATCTAGAAGGGAGCAGCTTCAGCCTGCACCAAGCAAGCTCTTAGAGCCCCCCCCCCCTCTTCAAGGACTGAGCTTGAAGAGCGCCAGAACGGCTCAGTTGTTCAACGGACCTTGACCAATGAACAAGCGCCACAAAAATTATATTAACTAATAGCTCGATTACCAGTAATAAATAAGTATATTAAGTAAATAAATTCTTTGTCTTGTTTATTTACTTCTGCGGCACACAAGGAAAAAACCGCAACAGGTTATGGGCCAAGCACGCTTCCACTGCGCATGGAAGAAGCTTGCCTTGTGTTTACGCGGAAGGTCGAATTCGTGTGTGACTGTGATTTTAGTGTTGTTTTCTTTTAGCTTGAGTAAGTGAAATATTCAGTTCGACTCGGCTCAGCGTGTGGCGGAAGTGTGCAGCGCGACGCGACGCAGCTCGAGATCCAGGAATTCACCTCCTCATCTGCTCGACTACATCTACTTGACTACATCGATTTTTCGGCTTTATCTATTGATTTTTATAGCCACCGACAGCTCGAAAATGGCCAACAATAAAAGTCTGAGTTTCATGCACGATCTCAAAACGAGAGGTGAGTGTAAAATTCGATCAAGAATAAAGTCCGAAAAGCGACGCGATGCAGAACGTAGCTCTGTTTCTGCTACTCCAAGATCAAGAGCTGGGGATCTCCGAGCATCATCCGGATGATTATATTTTCCCAGACATAGATGAAGCTGGATGTGTTTGTATTGTGACGTCACGTGGTCACAAATATGAAATAGGTAAAAGCTCGAATTACTAACGTAAGTAGTTGGATTAAAAATTAAAATTTGTACGTACATAATGAATTTTTTTTTTAAAAGAAATTCTTAAAGCATGCTTTTCAGTCCCAAGTTATATTGTCGACCGGTATATACAGTGTTGTATGTTGTTGCTGCTGCACTGTGTGTACTGAAAATTTTACAGACCAATCATGGGTCAGGCAAGTAACCATACTCTTTTGATTGTTGTTCGTCACTTGAGTGTGCTTAATTAAAACTGCCTTAAATTATTGTCGAGAAATTTATTTTGATTGTTGTTCGTCAAATAAATGACTCATTTGTTAATAATATTTCTAGATAATTCTACATTATCACCATCCATGCTGGAGTCTCTGAAAAGAGAAATAGAAAGAGTTCGAGTTGAAGATGAAGCCGTGGAGGCCGAGTCTGAATAAAGGCTGTCAGAAGGGGAAATTTTTTAAGTCCGAGTTTTAATCAAAAATTGATTTGCATGCTGGAAAAGTTAATGAATCAGAATTTTTTAAAAATTCTGATTTCATGAACTCTAGTTATTCTGGAGTTAAGTGTCACTTGAATCCTAAAAGGATTGAACTGTCACTAATTGTAAGCTCTTACAAACCAAATTCATTTTCAGAGTTAATAGAACGTCTGGCAGTGGCAGAAGCTGCAATCAGCTCGATTAAACAAGGAGTTATCGGTTAAAAAGACGGAAAAACCTGTAAGTAATGAACATCTGTCCGAATTGATACGAGCTGAAATGGAAAAAGCTGGATTGCAAAGAGACACCGGAAGTGTCACTGATAAAATAAAAATTGAATTAACAAATTCTCAAACTTCTCTCCGTAGAGACTATAAACTCACTACAAGCTCGAATATAGATTCATTTATAGATTTCCTTAAATCTGAACTGACTGTTGCAGATCTATTGTATGTAATTGATTTGAATGCTATATCTCGTAATGTCGATGAATCAAAATTTGAAAAAGATAAAGTCAGAGTTAGAGATCTTATTATTAATAGAATAGATATGACATATTATGATAAAGTTTCTAATATAAAAGATCAAAAGGATTTATTAAATGAAATTAAAAGAATTAAAGAAAATGAAATAAATTTATCTACTGCAAGTTTGAGAAAATAGCTCCATAACATTAAATACAGACCGAATAAAGAAAAGGCTTCCGCATTTTGGGATAAGTTCGATAATATAGTTCGATTATATAAGAAATTCCACGATACTCCACCTTTGTCCGATGTAGAAATTCGTGATGCATTTTTTGAAGCTATCGTTTCGAATCTGCCACAAGTCAGAGAAACAGAGTTTCTAAATAAAAATGCAACAGGCAAACTGTTGTCAGTAAGTCAATTAAAGGACTATATTATACAGCAGGAAACAGCTCGAGAAACTTCAACTGGAGGAACAATCCATGGCCAAAAGTTCGAATCAGCTGGAATAAAAACGTACCACGCGCAAAATATAAAGCCACACTGCTTCAACTGCGGTAATAAAGGGCATAGAAGCGAGGACTGCAAAAGGCCTGTAAAGATGTGCTTCAATTGTAAGCGATATGATGGACATATTCGAGTCGATTGCCCCTATAAGGGAGAACAGCTGGAAAAGATTCTTCAAGAAAATGAGAATCAAAGAAGGTATGAAAATTCATTTTCTCTCCGGGGTGGTAAACGTGGAACTTATCGTCGTGGCGGTAAACGTAATGCGGATGCACCGAAAAGCAACAATGCTACGAGATTTAAGTTCGATAAAGGCTCAAATCGTGGAAATTCGCGTGGAAAGAAAGGTCAAAACAAGCCTAATGAAAAGAATAAGGCAAACTCTGGTAAGTGTGAAGCTCTCTATGCGAACATGTCCGACGTTGTAGAATCTAGCGAAAATCAATTGATCAGATTTCTTGCAAATTCTGGTGCTACAGAATACATGACCCACTCAAAATTGATTTTTAGAACGTTTGATAATTCAAAACAGCTTGATATAAAATGCGCAAATGACAATGATGCTGCAATTATGAAATCGGAGGGAGTTGGTTGTATTTCTGGTCACATGAGTAGTAATGATGTTTTATGCTTGAATAATGTAATTTACGCAAAATCATTGTCAGAAAATCTATTATCACTAAGAAAATTTGTTGATAAAGGCTTGAGTATTTATCTTGACAATAAGCGAATTGATATCTTTGACCCAAAATCAAACACTGTTTTTGTTTCTGGAATTTATAAAAAACCGTTTTGGGTAATAGAATTGGAAATGGATAAAATCAATGAAACGGAAATTCCTTTAAAATCGCGTACAAGTAAAGTAATCGCCTACATTTCAACAAGGCGTCAGGAATATCCGTACAAAGCGGTTACATATACTAAACAAAATAAGCTTGAGGAGAAAATGAATGTTGATAATACAGAAAATCACGATCAGTCTAAGCTTGAAAAAGAAATTGTTGACAAAGATGGAACTTCTCAGGTGGAATATAATAATACTGATCAATCCGTTAATCAAACATTTAATGAACAAGTGCAGACCGATTTCAATACATCAGATACAGAATTTGACAATAATGAGCCGAGCTCTGGTTACTCTAACTTTGAAAACACGTTGAGAGATAGAAAAATTTGCAATGTAAATAAGTCTGATGATATTGAAAACATAAATTACGAGTTCAGTGCGGGTAGTAGAGTTAATGAATTGAATACCAATAAAGCTATGTTATGGCATGTCAGACTTGGACATGCATCATTAAAATATTTAAAAGAATTTCAAAGAAAATTTCCTGATATTAAAGGTATTCAAGACATTAAATTCGATAACTCTGTACTGGATTGTGAAGCCTGCATTGTTTCAAAATTCAATAAATTACCCTTTAGCTCGACTAGACAAAGAGCGAGTGAACCACTCCAAATTGTTCATGCAGATACAATGGGTCCTATTAGTCCTACGTCGCATCCCAAAAAATACAAATTTATATCTGTATTTATAGATGATTATTCTCATTTGGCAATGGCATATCCCATGAAACATAAGACCGAAACCGGAAACTGTTTGGAGTTGTTTATAAAAAGCTCGAGAAATTTCCTTGGTAAAGACTCCAAATTTTGTTACCTTAGATGTGATCAAGGAACAGAATTTACAGATGAATATAAGCTGGAAGTCTTGGATAAATTTGGTGCTGAGTTGCAACTAGCCAGCCCTGATACACCAGAACATAACGGTGTTGCCGAAAGGTTCAACCAAACTATCCAAAAGAAAACGAGATCTCTTATATACGATACTCGACTGCCTGAGAATATGTGGGATTTAGCTCTGAATGCGGCCGTGTATTTCTATAATAGGACAGCTCACAGCTCGAATGATATGGTACCTCCTCTGCAAAAGTTCGAACCTAAATTGAAACTCAATTTAAATCAATTAAAACGCTTTGGAAGTATTGCATATATTAAGGTACAAAGAAAAACAGGGCCTAAGTTCGATCAGCTGGGAAAAAGAGTAGTTTTGATCGGATATAAACCGACTGGATACTTGTTTTTGAAGCCGGAAGAAGGCAAATACTACGAAAGTAGAGATGCTCGATTTAATGAAAAAGTTGTCTTTGGTGACAAATACAACAAAAACAGTATCAAGGACTGGAATAACACACTGGAGGCAGTAACCAATGAAACAGGAATAAATAAGCTTGATGAAGACAAAACTGTTCCGATCTCTGAAACAGAGGGAGAGAAACGGAAACGAGGACGTCCGAGAAAACAGATTGAAATCGAGCCTACACCAAAGTCAAACATGGTCGAATTCGAACTCACACAGCTGGAATATAATGAAGTAAGTGTTCTAATCGCTAGAACACAAGGTGATCCAATTTCATACAAAGAAGCTATGAGCTCTGAAAATAAGTTCGAATGGCAAAAAGCCATAAAAAGTGAGTTGGAATCCATGAAGAAAAATGAAGCTTGGGAAATTGTTGATAAACCTCTAATAAAAGGAGGAGAAAAACCAAACATCATTGACTCAAAGTGGGTGCTAAAAACAAAAGTTGGATTAAACAATGAAACCAAATACAAAGCTCGATTAGTTATAAGAGGTTTCAAAGATCGAAATAACTACAACCTGGCTGAAACATATGCCCCTGCTTTTGGACTGGCACTCATAAGATCAGTGTTAGTTATAGTCAACAAGTTCGATTTTGAAATACAACAGCTGGATGTTAAAACTGCTTTTCTGAATGGAAAAATAAATTGTGAAGTCTATATGGAAATTCCTGAGGGAGTTGACTGCTCAGCAGAAATCAGAAAGTCTGCAAAATTCAACGAGCTCTGTATGGATTAAAAATCAGTCCGAAGAAATGGTATGAAAAATTCACTGAAACAGCAGTCAAGCCGGGACTACAGGCACATAATTCTGAGCCATGTCTGTTCACTTGGCGACAAGGAAAGAATCAACTAATATTATTGGTTTATGTCGATGACATACTTATAGCCAGTAATGACAAAAGTAAGCTGGAAGAAATGTCGAAACTGTTTAAGCTGGAGTTTGAAATGTCTGATCTCGGAGAACCTAAGAGCTTCTTGGGTATTGAGATAAATCGAGACAGAGAAAATCATGTCATGAATCTAACGCTGGAAAAGTATATCGACAAAATGTTAAAAAGGTTTGGATACAGTGAAGCACACCCACAAAGAACACCACAATGGTCACAGCACAAGTAATAAATCGTCAGAGAAGAGAAAGAGAGGAAGACGATAATCAGCTCGAGGAAAAATCTGGTATTACCCGATATAGGGAAATTGTGGGTTCACTATTGTATCTCGCAAATACTGTACGTCCTGATATAGCTTACGCTGTAAATGTTCTGAGCAGACATCAGATCAAACCAACTAAGCTGGAATGGTTAATGATTCAAAGAGTCTGTAGATATTTAAAACACACCAAGAGTAGAGGTTTAAAGTTTACAGGTAAGCTTGATGACATACAAGGATTTTCTGATGCGAGTTTTGCTGACTGTAAAAACTCACTGACGACCAGTGGATTTGTCGTGAAGTTGTTTGGAGATACAGTAGCTTGGAAAACGCATAAACAAAACTATCTTGCTTTGTCAACATGTCAGGCCGAATATGTGGCTATGAGCGAAGCATGTCAAAGCATGGTCGCTTTAAAAAATTCCCTCAGCTTGATTATAGACTGTAAATTCTTCCCTATGACACTCTGGTGCGATAATAGAGCAGCGATAGCTAGCTCTCAGGTAAATACCACTAATAAACTAAAACATATGTCCGAAGTTCGAGAACATTATGTTCGAGAATGTGAAACAAGAAATCTGATCAAAGTTAGCTGGATCGCTTCGAAAGATCAAATAGCCGATCTATTTACAAAAGCTTTACCGTTCGATTTACATTTAAAGCTGACTAACTTAATTCTTAATACTGACTTCAATAATTAATATATTCATCTTTACAGGAGAAACAATTTAGCTGGATCAGCTGGAAGTGCTCGGGAGGGAGTGTCAGGATCTAGAAGCGAGCAGCTTCAGCCTGCATCAAGCAAGCTCTTAGAGCCCCCCCCACTCTTCAAGGACTGAGCGTTGAAGAGCGCCAGAACGGCTCAGTTGTTCAACGGACCTTGACCAGTGAACAAGTGCCACAAAAATTATATTAACTAATAGCTCGATTACCAGTAATAAATAAGTATATTAAGTAAATAAATTCTTTGTCTTGTTTATTTACTTCTACGGCACACAAGGAAAAAACCCCAACAATAAATTTTTAAGCAAATATCATTAGTTTTCCAAAGAGTAGGTATTGTAAAAGGATTAATTTTTCCATCTCCTATTTTTAACAAAAATACTGAAAATTCTTTATCTTTTGAACGTATATTTTTAGTTAACTTTATATATATCTTACTATATTATATAGTTGTTTTGGGCTGAGGTGGAGTTTGCCCCTCCTCCCCCCCCCCTCATTGCCCCCTCATCGCCCCTCACGAACCCCCCCCCCTCTACCCCCCTCACCCCCCTCATTCCTTAGAATGTTAACATTTATAATAATTTAATAGAACGTATAGATTATTATTGGAGAAGAAAGACATCATTGGAGATAGGGACAGGCGGAATCAGAATGTTATTGATGTTGGAGATAGGGAGACATTTTGAAAAAGGTGCTAGGTGTGCATGGAAGTCATGTGTAAAATTGTTGCTGTAAATTATATAAGAACATTACCAAAATATAAAGTTAAAAACTGAAGCAATGGGGGTTGGTGAACAGAGCGAGGTGGAAACCCCCCTCTACCCACCCCATTACCACCTCACTGGAACTGTTTAGTGATTGATAGTAACAAAATAGTAAATTTTTTAAACATGTTTATTTGAGTGACAGTAAGGTGTGTATGTAAAAAATAATAACTATTATTTCCCCACCTTGGAAATAAATAGAAATGGTACATTTGTTTAAAATGGGTTCTCTTGTACTGTTTACGCAAAATCATTTTTCTATTATTTCCACACCACCTTGGAGGTAAATAGAAATGGCGTAAAAAAATTGAATGCAATAGATGGATGGTGGAGGTTCTCGGTATAAGGTAGATTGCAGAGATAGAGATGGCATGTGTTGAGTGGAGGCCATAGGTGTACGTTATTGGTGAATGTTAGAAGTCATAATTAGTGGTATTAGTGGGATGCTAGCAAACATGATTAAAAGCAATATGTGGATGGTGGAAGTGTTGGTGAAGGGAAACGGTCGACTTCATGAGTATAGATGAAAAGTATAGGATAACAGGTTGATGGGAAGTTCATGGCTAGATATGATAGATGGAGGCTGAAAATCATGGGTGATAGGAGAAGGTCAGAAGTCATGGGTGACGCTGATAGTGGGCATTATAAGGAATTGGTGGAGTGTTGAACTCATGATTGGAGTCATAAGTCGAAGGGGAATGTGACACGTGGAGTAGGAGAACTGGATTGCAGGTAACAGATGGACAGTGGAGGGGCTAATTAGTCGGTACGCTTCATGGGTCGACATTATAGGTGGTGCGGTTTGAGGTTACGAGTAAAGATGCTAGGTGATGCGCGGAATTCATGTGTGGAGGTGATAGGTGTAGGCAGAAAGTTGAACGTGTGTTCAGATTATGCGTAAAGAGTGGTGGTTATAACTGTAGCAACGGAGTGTGTGTGGTTCACGTAGTTAGTGTAGGAGATAGGTGGAGTGTGGAAGTCACGATTGGAGTTATAAGTGGAAGGTATAAGTGATAAGTAGACAACGAGGTCATAATTGCAAGGAATAGGTGTTCGTTAGAAGCTACGAGTGAAAGTGGTAAGTGGTGGTGAAAGTTATGGGTGAAAGTTGTAAGTGGTAGGTCAATTAGCTAGAAGGACGGTGGACTTTATGGGGCGAGATAGAAAGTGGAGGTAACAGGAGAATAAGAAGGTCATAGGTCGAGGTATAGGTAAAGATTAAAATATTCAGGGGTCGAGGGTCGAGGGTCAAGGTTGTAGATGATCCGTAGTAGATAGAAATTAACGGTGAAGGTGACAGGTAGTTGGTAGACTTCATGGTTGGAAATGATCGTTAACAGGTGGTTTAGAGCTGGAAATGACAGGTGTTTAGCCGAAGCTATGGGTGTAGGTAATTGGTCAATGTTAGGAGTCATGATTAGACGTAATATAGGGAGGCTAGAGGTCGTGATTGGAGGCGATAGATGGAAGGTGGAAATGATAAGTTGAGAGTCAAGAAGATAAGGTTGGTGTAATAAGTGGAGCGTTACGTAATAAATTGGGGTGATAGGTGGAGAACATACGCAGAGAATAATAATTTCAATTGAAAGTCATAGGTAAAGGATAGATTTTATGGTTTAATCGGCCTCATAGGTCGAGATTATAAGTGATGTGAACGAGATGCTAATATCTGAGAGACGGTGGAGTTTATGTGTAGATGTAGGTGGATTAAAAGGTCATGGGTCAAAGTGATAGGTAAAGATTTGAAGTATTGAGTAGAGTTGATATATAGGGGTTGTGTGTGGACGCTGGAGGAAAAAACTAGAGTCGCGGTGTCGAGGATGTAGATGATCGGTGGTAGATTAAGGTTGAATGGTGAAGATGACAGGTAGTTAATAGAGTTCATGGTTAGAGATCATCGTGGAGAAGATAGGGAGAGGTGGTAGAGGGAGGATGGAGCTGATGCGTGAGCTATTTTTATAATAACATTTTTCAGTATCATTTATATACCACCAATTTTATGGCAGTAGGCAAATTTTAAGAATTATTATTGTTCTAACAGTCAATAAAATATGCATATATTTAAAAATTGAGATTTGAAAATAAATATAACAACTGAAATAATGGGGGTTGGCGAGTGGAGCGAGCAGGGGGGTACCCCCTAGTATATATATATTGAGGAACATAAAAAATCTAAAAACAACGTCATACACGAACATAATAGTAAATTCAATCACAGTTTCAATTTTGAAAAAATAAATATTAAAGATAAAGAAAGTAATTTAAATAAAAGACTTGTTTCAGAAATGTTACACATAAAAATGCAGGATAATGGTATCAATAAAATGGAAGATACACAGAAACTCAATAACGTGTACACACACTTATTACACCGATTGAAAAACAAAACGGATTATAGACGAATTTAAAAATTTGTAAACATGCATGAGAGCGGCGAGCATTGACGTCACTTGTAAACAGACCGCTCGAAAATTAGCGAGACTCCTCGCTGATATAAAAGCGTTTGGCTACACCTATTGTTTCCTTATTATTGAAACAGTAGTCGAGGAAGCCGGAACAATAATAGTCCGTCTCCTTGCTTCTCGCTTCTCCTTCCCCCGCCTGAGATTGGCCGGGGAAGAAACACATTTCGATCTATAGGCTGTTGTGCTCCTCTATATGTAAGTCATAATTTGTCACACATTATAATTGTATTGTGCTTATTTATTTATTGAAATAAATTGACAGTTTCCTGAAGAGGGTGACAGTGTTCATCGAAACGTCGAAACAAAAGGAAAAATGGTATAAATTAATTTTTACCTTTTTCCCAGCACTTGCCTCGGAGAGATCGATAGACTCTTTCATATATATATATATATATATATATATATATATATATATACACAATATACAAAATACAAATATGTCGCACGACTGATGGTCGAGGGTTAATAGGTAGCGACGTAAAGCTATTTTAAACGAGGCTTAGGAGGGTAGTTTTCGGAGGGAAGATGGAAGGAAATTCCAGAAACGAGCTCCATGAACCTAAAACGCATTAGCCCCAGTCATAGTGCTTACTCCTGGAATGTATAGTTCAGGTGTGTCTAACCTACTAGAGGGCCTGGACACGTACTTCTTAAACATGGAGAAAAGGTACTCAGGCTCGCGCAACCTGGTAACCTTGTAAAGTAAAATACCTTCAAAATAGAGGCGGCGCGAATCTGTAAGTATCCAGCCCAGACGTATGCGATAGGGAGAAATGTGAACATCCCTCCTTACTCCGAAAACATATCTCACACACGAATTGCTCAATCTCTGTATACGTTGTCTCAGTTCGTCCGAGGCGTCTAGATATACCACAGTACAGTAACCCAGATGTGGTTGGACTAGTGACTCGATCAGTCGTCTACGGAGAGTCTCAGTGGCACAATCCCTGATAAACCGCAAGCTCTACAGGGCCTTATTCACTTTTTAGTAATGGAATCAAATTTCGACTTCCACGTGAGTTTTTTGTTCAGAGTAACACCGAAACTCACGACCGTATCTTCAAAAGGGACAATTACTCCGTCCGGTAGCTCAACCCCAGACAAGTTCTGGGACTTGATGTCATTTATATTTTTCATCGAATCGAAGAAAATCGCTTTCGTCTTGCTGAAGTTAAGATGCAGGTCGGTGCTCCCCGCCCAATCAGAGACCAGTCTTGCCGCTTCAGACAGCCGAGCCAAACCTTCCAGAAATCTGTCCTTCGTGGTGTGAAGTTAGATCTGAAGGTCGTCGGCGTAAAAAGATGTTTAACCTGTTTACTGTCCAGTACGTTTTGCAGGTCATTAACGTACAAGTTGAAAAGAAGAGGCCCCGTGGTACAGAGCTCCGTGGTACTCCTAGGTTAGTCTCTAACCAGTCTGAATTTCCGCTGTTACCCGAGATCACCATCTGGATGCGGCCTTGTAAATAGGATTTAACCCATCGAAGAGCCATACTTGAGAAACCTAATTCCTTCAGCTTGCACGACAGTTTAGATGGTTACACTGGGTCGAACGCCTTGCTGAACAGCAGTAAGAGCGTTCCTTTTCTGTCGTCAATGGCCATACGTACATCATATATTAGTTTAATTAAAACCGTCTGTGTACTGTGGTTTTTTCTGAACCTGGCCTAGAAAGGATCTAGAATACTATATTTATGGAGATACTCCGTGATTTAGATGTGGGTAATCTTCGCGAGAACCTTGGACAGGAAGCAGAGCCGTGCAATAGGACGAAAGTCTTTGACGGTGAAAGGGGCACTCATCTTTTTCAAGGCAAGCTGCACCTGTTTCCAGATCCCCAAAGCGAGGGAGGAGTTAAATATTTTTCAATTAAGTCGCCAATAACTGGGAGCGCCTTCACGATAAAACTCTGAGAAATTCCATCAACTCCCCTTGCCTGCGAGGAAAAATGCGATATTACAAAGACAACATCCGCTAACACAATGGATTTGAAGGAGAAGCCCTCATCACTCGCAGTCCATATAAGATTATATACATCATCCAAAATTCTTCAAGGGAAGAAGTGAATATACCAGCAAATTGCTCGTTTAACTCTCCCGGCTTGAAACCATGAAGTTCCTCCTCGTTCCGTCTTGGCATGAGGGCTAGATTACGCATTTCCTTCCAAATATCCTTGTTATCATCAAGAGCATCTGATAGGTGAATCAAAATGAAGGAATTCTGCTCTTGAGCTATGCGCAAATCGACCTCATTGCGAAGTCGAAAGAACTCATCACACAGGTCAGCTCTTCCGATGCGCTTATAGCGCCTATGTGTGGCATTTCACCGATCAACAAGTTCCTTCAGCTCAGGACCAAACCAAGGAGCACACTTTTTCTTCGGGCAAACCGTTTTTTCCGTTGCCAAAATATCAATTTCAGAGCTTAAATGTATCCTTTAAATCAGGTTCGGCAGAATCGAAGGTCGCCCAGCAACAACTAGACAGCATATTAGCGAGAGCGAAGGGTGTAATACCCTTAAAATCCTGATAAATAAAAGTCTTTCCTGTCCGAGATGCTGTAAAGATGTCTAAGGTGACATCTATCAAGAAGTGTTTTCCGAAACTTGGCAATCTTTGATTCATATAGTCCAAGATCGAGTCGTTCTCGTCAGTCATGATCAAGTCCATCCACGTGCGAGACGTTGGAGTGAAGTTTGTCGAGCTATGGCGGACTGTTTGAAGAGATAACTCCCCAATGAGACACAAGAGATCAGAGTCCCTTTGCATGGGGATCTTGGGGGGTTTGTTTATTGCACGAATCAATACAGGTGGTGAGTTTCCCTGCTGTACGTCGCAGAATAAATATTCAGGTACCCCAGGTTTCCCTGGACCTTCCGTATTTGAGAAAGCTATTTTATTAATTTTAAAACTGCTGCGCACAAATAACAGGGCCCCTCCATCATTCACATTGTGATCCTGCCTGATTAACGAGTAACTTTTTTTTTATCTCAGCTCATATTGGTCCAATCTTGACAAAATTTATATGAAAATTCATGGTTTTTTACGTACTTCATGATGCATTTTACCGCGAATCTCTAACTTGAAAATTGGCCGAAATAAAAAATTTTGTTGCTATAAATGTTGTTAAATACTAATATTAAGAGCATTCCTTTTTGTCATTTATTAAGTACGTTATAACCTTGTTCGCACATCCTGCGCTCGCAAGCAAGTCGCAATGTAGAGTAGGAAGTAGAATAGCACGCGACAGTAATCTACGTGCTCAGGCTAATCCGAGCAAGAATATACGTGTTTCCGTCTGTCCAGTCGTTGCGCTTTGGGGAATCACTCAAGAGCGAGACGAATTCTTTATGATCAGTGTAAAGCCTATTGCCTGTCATTGCGTGCATCTCGAGCACTAGGGGCAGTAAAAATCAGCACGAGGAACGAAACAGCCGAGCTGGCCTTAATGAGTGGGAAACCCAGCCCGAGTCACAACTTTATAACAGTAGACTGCTCGCCAGGGCCCAGGTAGTTGGCTCTCTCGCTCCCGATTCGAAGCTCCCCTGGTCAACATGCGTGCGCGAAATACAACTGGTCGAGTTGCTGTAGATGGGTCAGCTGGCCTGCCCACCAACCCATTTTCGCGGCATCTCGTCGCTCGAACTACAGAGTCTAAGTTTAGCCGTAGTCGAGAAACGTTCTCGCACTTAGCTTCGATCTCGAGTGTAGCCCTTGTCTACATATATGCGCGCGTGCATAGTGAATATCCGCATAGTGTTTAGTGATTACATAAGTGTTCGGTGCTGTGAAAACTATTCGTAAGTACGTGCGTGTGTTTGTTTTCTCAATGTTGGAAGCGGCGTTAGGGTAGGTGTAGGCTGGACTCGAGAGCGGTCCGTGCAGGACGGCGGTCATCCAGGTTTAACGACGGCTCGAGCTATTTCTCGCAATAGTAGCGGCGTAAGTCCATCGAACGACGCCAGGCTCTACCGTTAAGGCTTCATCAGGTTCTATCGTTGAAGCTTCATATCCAACGCGACTAGGCGCCCCATGGTGCGGCGGCCGACTTCAATAGACACGCGGCACTGATCGCTATAAGCAGCAGGCGCCGCCGTTCAGAGTATTGTTATTGCGTGAGTATTGTACAAGTATGTGTGTCACGTATGTGGGTCTAAGAGAGTAAAGTCTCGAACTTGTTCCGTACATTTAATTTTTGATTTATCATTGTCTCTTTTTGTAACATTTTTACATAAAATAAATTGTTCATCCACTACCTTAATTCGGCTTTTCCTCTTATATCGAAGAGGTTTTTATGCCCAATCAAGGTATTTCATTTATTTTTCTGCGAGTTGTTGCGTTTCATTTCAACAATCCTATTGCTCAATTTACCCCCCTCAACTCCAGTTTTACATAAGAATAAACATGGTACGTTATTGAACTCGATTATCATTCCTGGATCGGATTCGGCAGCAATTTAAACTTTTCGAGTAAATAATTTTGCAATATGACGCCATTTTGAGATAGCGAGATAGGTGTTCAATTTTAACGTTGTCTGTACTAAAAGTCATCGTTGAATGTTAATTCAACGAATAAAAATGATTTTCTATAAAAACCATTGGAATATAAAAATTATAATTAAAATTTTTTGTTTAAAAATTTAGCAATGAAGAATTAATTTTTCATCAAGGTATGCATGTATTTTATAAAAAAATCAGTTCTGATCAACTTTTGTCTCTACCTTTTCTTACAGAAATGGAACAAGAATAAAGTTAATCAAGAAAAACTAAAAAAATGCATGTTTGTAAATTATTTTGCAATAATAATAATGTTCCTGACCTGGCCCAAAGTTGAGACTTTATGGCTATATTCAGCAAGTGACTACGAACATATTTCAATAGTAAAATAAACTATAGTACGAGCTGACAAAATCCCAACTCTCCCGGACTACATCAGCATAAATGGCTGAGTCTGCACAACCGGACCCAAGGACCAACAACGAAGGTAAGATGGGACTGGGTTTTTCGGGATGTTATTCGCAGCCATTCGCTGTAGCATTCAAATTAGACTTATTTTGAAGTGGGCTAGTCTTTGTTAAGAGTGACGATATACAAGTCCACAATACTTAAGACTGATTAAAAATAAAAATAATTATTTGTACGAACTCTAGCAGCTCGAAGAAGTTTACCTTGACCCATACAGTACGACACAATATTAATCCTTGAACTTAAAAGAAACTAACCTGTAATGTGGCATTCTTCCGAATTTGAGGATTTTATCGACACTATCTAAAGCTTCTATTTCTGAATTTTCATTTCTAATTGATACACTGTAACCTTTTTGCACTTGTTTTTTTGAGTATGGAGGATCAAACTTGTGTAATGTATTCTTCTTTCTAAGAAAACAAAATTTTAATTAGAATAAATTATATGTCATACATAAAAATATAGGTTAAAATTATATATACAGTTAAAATACTTCTGTCACTCGATATTATTATGGTTAGAAAAGTTAAAACATCACATGGAATCAAATACTTTATTCAATACATTGCAACGGTTTCGACTCACTGGGGCTCATCTTCAAGGTTATAATACAAACTTACACAGATAATTATAATACAAAAGATTTTTAGCAAATTAATAGACTAATTTTTTACAATATTTACCTTGAGAAAGATTTAAGATTTAAATAAATTTATACACATAATTGCATACTGCTTAGAACTTCGAGCTATAACAATAAATTATTAAATAAGCTATTTACTTGAATTAACGAAATAAAAACTTTAAAAAATGCCTATTTATACAATAAAGTACTCACAGATTAATTCACGGCACTCAATATATAAACAAACCCGGTGTTATTTTGATGGTCATGCGACATTGATTGACGACGCTAGTAGACTGAGATAGAGGAACGGATATCAATCTCTTATCCAACATAAAGGTGGAAGGAGGTGAGATACACATATAAGTCAATCAGATAAAATTGCAAAAATTGTACGCGTCATACAGCACCGAGTGTTTGACCCAACCAAAAGAGGCGTAACAGATAGATAAAATGGCAAGAAACTTAGTCACTTGCAGACCGAGAAACCGCCGCAAAGTATTGAATAAAGAATTCTTCTTAACGGGATGTGATAGCCAATAATGAGCCGTCACTAAACGATAAAAAAGTGCTTAGATACAGTATATACAATGAATTACGCATATCCAAGAGAAATTACTTATCCGTGTACACAATTTGGAATCAAAATATTCAGGCATTAACTGCTACTGATTTTCATTCGCATTTTTCTACTCAATGTCTGAATATTTTGGTTCCTATCTGTGTATGCCGGTAGGTAATATACCAAGACAAAGAGCAAATACCTCTTGAATTCACGTAAGTCCTTGTATTTATTATATTTAATATTTAATAGTGAATTTCATGCTAAAATTTGGCATTTTCTTTGAATTTTTGCTCGGAAATGATGCAAAATTATAAAAAATGTTAAGAATATTTTTATTCTGTACAGGTCTTCGTATTACCCTATGTACGTTTCTGTACAGGTATTTATGTACGTTTACCTGCAGAAAATTATGCACTGTATCTTATATGTTTCAATACATGTATAGAAATTTTTCCGTACAGAAAAAAATTTCTATACAGATATGTGCAGAATATTATCAATAGGTATTCATGCATGTCCGAAAATTCTGCACGTATACCTACACAAATCATTACACGGAATCATTCAGAATATCTGTAGGAGCCATATCTTGAATCCATAATGAAATTATGTAAGTTTCTGTACATGTATTTATGTAGGTTTATCTGCACAGCTTTCTAAACAGTTTCTTATATAATTCCCTACAAAATACTGTGCAAGATTTCCTATATGATCTTCTGCTGGTTTTTTTCATAAGGGCAGAACTGCTGAAAGTTTTCCCAACACTTTTTGGAACTAACCTATCACTGCTTCAAAGCCCAATTCCTGCATTTTTCTAACAATGAACTGTGGGATTTTTAATAAGATCAACTGACGTATTCTCTTCTCGCAGTTTCGCGTACTGGCTAGAGCTCGAGTAATAGGATGAGAAAAAGACGGCGCATCCCTTTGCACAATATAATCAGAAAATGCTCTATGTAATGGGCATGCGAACGTTAAGCGGTTGTGCGCACTCGCTGAAACTTGAGAGGCGCGTGGTTGCATGCACCCGTTGGAACTCGAGCTACTCGACGATAAGCCTCTTCATTATTCACTTCGGCGCACAGCATCCTGCCAGGAATATCACACCTGGTTAATCATAGCGATTATGCCTCCTCGGGGGGACTGCGGCGTATGAAGTAATGCCTCCTCGGGGGACTGCGGCGTATGAAGTAATGCCTCCTCGGGGGGACTGCGGCGAGATTTGCTGGTACAGGCTTCGCGACTGCCGTTTTTGTAACGAACGTGTTATTGCGGATATAATAATGTACAGTTTACGATTTAGATTTTTTTATGTATATAATTTAATTAATTTAATTTTTGAAATTTAAAAACACATTCCGTCTGGCCGCGTAGAATATGTAAGGTTACAAGTTGGGTTTAAATGTCTTTTGTAAAAATCTTGTAACAAATCTTGGCTGTCTTCTCGAGTGAACAGCAAGCTTCATCTCCAAACTGAGTTATTTTACTCTGTTTGTAACATTTTCCAACAAGATGTGAATCATAACAAAATGTAATACCATTACAAAGATATTGGAAAAATCTTTAAATTGATTGTTTATTTTTTCTAGGTTTAATACATGATAAAATATTAGCAGAAAAAATTAAAAAAAAAAATAAAATAATCTAGCAAATAACAGAAAATAATTTATTCATCTGCAAAATCAGATTACTTCATCTACTTAAATATGACTTTTTGTACTTGAAAATATATATATGGATGATTCTCTGTGAGATCGATCGGCCGAAAAATAGACCTCACTATAACTCTGGGAATTTGTTCTAGAGGTTGCCACGAGTTACTCCAAATTTTTTCAGATTTTTTGAATTGATTGTCTTAGAGTTACAGGGAGGTCAAATTTGATAAAATCAGTTTTTTTTTGCATTTTGTGCTGATTTTCAAAAATTGATAGCTCCTCAGGGAATCATTTATCACTATAGGGACATATAACAATTTTTTCTTCAAATTTTCTCAATTTTTCAGAAAAAATAATTTAGAAATCATATATATATGTATTACAAGTCATATGTGTAATTTAAACCTTGAAATTCAAAATTTCAAGGTACGACCCATCGAATCCCAACCAAAATTTTTGTAAAGATTGCTTATTTTAGTAGAAAAGTTTCTACATATGTCCCAACCCATCAGACTTGCTCTATTTCTTGCTAAAAATAAAGTTATTACTCATATTTTGCTACATTTGGCAAATAATGATCTACTTCCGCCTTTATAATTATAAATTCTTCTGAATTAAATATAGTATGTATAGTAGATATATATACTACATAATGAGGTGATATTTCTTAATGTAATAGATAATAATTCTCTATGTATAGCAACTAAAATCTGGATTTATAGTTAATTTATAAAATAGTACTACAGTCATAGACGTGTGAGGTGGTTTTAACTTGTTTTCCCGGACCAACTTATTTGAATCACTTGTAACAAACAAAGAATAATTTATTTTAACACAAAGAATTGTGTTCTTTAATTTAATGTTAATTGAATTAAAAATGACTTTTGTCCAAGTGGACTTTTACACTTTAAACTTTCTCCAGGCTACAGCTCAGACACTGTTACACACGCGGAGTACGAGTTTCAGGGGGTTTAAGTGCATTTTAAACAATATATTTTATTACATCAATATATTTTATTATAAATTAGCAGTCCCGGCGCGGTTGAGGTTAGCGCAGTTGATAGTAGCAGCAGTAGAGCTAAGACTTCAGGTTATGCACAATAATAGCACGAAAGTGGGTTGGCGGTAGTTATACTCTGTATTAGGAATGAACAAGACGGCGACAATTTTGGAAGCGCGTGCGATTTGAATATATTTAGTTGGTTTTCGGCATAGTTCAATGTATAGTTTCAACCATTACTCCATAATGTAAGAAATAAACAAAATCATCATAATAAATAAAACAATCAGCTAAATGCATATAAATTTCACGCACTTTCAAAATTGTTGTCGTCTAGTTCGTACATATAGGTCATAACTGCTGCTATCCCACTTTTCGTCCTATTATGTTGAGTATAATCTGAAGCTTTAGTTCTACTGCTGCTGCTATCAGCTGCGCTAACCTCAACCGCGCCGGGACTGCTAATTTATAATAAAATATATTGTTTAAAATGCACTTGAACCCCCTGAGACTCGTACTCCGCATGTGTAACAGTGTCTGAGCTGTAGCCTGGAGAAAGTTTAAAGTGTAAAAGTTCACTTGGACAAAAGTCATGTGTATATGAAGATACTGTGAATAACTCATTGAACATTAGATATGTATACTTTTATTATTTTTAATTCAATTAACTTTAAATTAATGAACACAATTCTTTGTGTTAAAATAAATTATTCTTTGTTTGTTACAGGTGATTCAAATAAGTTGGTCCGGGAAAACAAGTTAAAACCACCTCACACGTCTATGACTGTAGTACTATTTTATAAATTAACTATAAATCCAGATTTTAGTTGCTATACATATAGAATTATTATCTATTACATTAAGAAATATCACCTCATTATGTAGTATATATATCTACTATACATACTATATTTAATTCAGAAGAATTACAATTATAAAGGCGGAAGTAGATCATTATTTGCCAAATGTACCAAAATATGAGTAATAACTTTATTTTTAGCAAGAAATAGAGCAAGTCTGATGGGTTGGGACATACGTAGAAACTTTTCTACTAAAATAGGCAATCTTTACAAAAATTTTGATTGGAATCCGATGGGTCGTATCTTGAAATTTTGAATTTCAAGGTTTAAATTACACATATAACTTGTAATACATATATATATGATTTCAAAACCATTTTTTGTGAAAAATTGAGAAAATTTTAAGAAAAAATTGTTATATATCCCTATAGTGATAAATGCTTCCCTGAGGAGCTATGAATTTTTGAAAATCAGCACAAAATGCAAAAAAAATAATTTTATCAACTTTGACCACTTGTAACTCTTAGACAATCAATTCAAAAAATCTGAAAAAATTTGGAATAACTCGTGGCAACCTCTAGAACAAATTTCCAGAGTTATAGTGAGGTCTATTTTTCGGCCGCTCGATCTCACAGAGAATCACCCATATATATATATATATATACTGTGACGTTATGCTTTTTACCGTCCCTGGGGAGGCGTAGCACAACGTAATTGACACCTATGCAGGTTTATCGCGAGCCCGTATTTTAATTATTATTGGACGCCCGAACTCGCGATCTAGTACTTCTATTATGCCGGCTTGAGATGCTCCTTATTCTCTAGGTCGTGGGGGAGAGGTACAGGGAGATGAATACGCAAAATAAGTACACGCGACTCGTAACAAAAAACACTTGGTAATTTATTATAAAAAAAAATTCAAATCAATATTTAGTCTACTCGCAGACGCGTGCTCGTCCTCGGGCGAGCTCACCGTCTATAGCGCGGGCTGGCTTTAGGTTATGGACTCGCGGCGGGGAGGTATATCGCAACACTCCTACCTGTCTCTAATCCTTTTGCTCTACTTCCTCGCGTTCTGGTGGTGCCTCGTTCCCTGTGGAAGCGCTCGCGAAAGAACTAGTGTTCGCTCGGAAAGATGCACACGGGGGGATATTGCTCGGGTCGCCTGGTAATCGCCTTGGTAAATTCCTTGTTCGCTCGCTCGTGGTGTCTCGGTCCTCGTGGTACTCGATACTCACTTGGATGCTCATTCGATACTGACTATCCTCGCGCGTTCGGCAACTACGCCGGTTCGCGGCGTCTATCGCTCTCTCACTCGCACTCACGCATTTCCGCTAGATCGCTCTCTCGCGCCTATTACATTTTTCCACGCTTTCGCACCATATATGCCACTCGCACTCTCGCGCCCTCTTTTCCAACTCTTGTAAATGCGCGCGACTTTTGAAGCACGCTTACACGCATGTCTGGCTCTATCAATCCTATTTACACATTTTTGCACGGTTACATACTCCGGCACGCTTACATTTTATTTCCCGCTCGCACGCGCGCTGTGGATTGAGCCGTAGCCCTCCACCTTTTCCCAATATCATACGGCGCATACGCGTTGCCTCCACTCTCTCTCTCTCTTGTCTGTCTCTAATGCACATTCATTCGCTCGCTATCCATCCTTCTCGCACTCATGCCTCGGTCAATAGCTCGCCAACATGGCGACCGCCGCTCGCGCGCGTACGCCTCGTGGCTCGCATGCCTCGTATCTCGTGTCTCTCTCGCTCTCGTTGCTCCAGCGCTGCGCCGTCCGTCCCTCTCTCTTTCTCTCGCCTTGGCTGCCGCGCGCTGCTACGAGCTGTGTCTCCCCCACTCTCTCGCTCTCGCCTCGTGCTGCTGCTGCTCGGCGGCAGGCTGCTCTCGTGGCTTTACCGCTGACTGCTCTGAAAGCACCACCGAGTATAAGAATATGTTATCTTGCTGGGTGGTGTCCAGGCGAGCAGCCCTCGACGGGATCCCCGTCACATTCCCCCTCCCAAACCTTTCATACCACTATGAAGAGGTTTAAGAAGGCGAACAGTGCTCGCATGGACACACCCTGCAGGGCAGGATAGGACAAGGACGGGAACGTGAGAAGAATCAAGAGAGAGAAAAAAAAGAAAAAAAATTTCGACTTACGGCTGGCTCATACCACCTTTGTCTGGCTATAATTTCACTTTTTGGTCCTGCTGCGGGATCGGCGCTGTGGCTGCTGTAGGGCCTGTTGCAGGATTGCCTGGCGTAATTCCTCCGGCAGTCCGCGCGTCTCCTGCAGGATGATTGCCCAGTTAGCCAGGACCTCTGGATCTCCCGTTGGTGGTACAGGGGTGTCCTCCTCCGGCGAGGATTCCCTGGACCGCTTGGGGGATGAAGGTCCGTCGTCCTCCGTTGTGGTTGCTGCTTCCGCTGGTCGTATTGTCCTTGGGAGTGGGGTGGAGGTCAGTGGAGTGGAGGAAAAAGTTACCCTCCTTTCCCTGGCTTCCCGCTCTCTCCGTGGGGATGGGCTGGCGCGGCGGCTGGCTTCTGACGGGGCGTCGGACCTGTCTCTAGAGGTGGTGGTCGAGGTGGCGCTCGCACGCGACGCCGACCTCGACCCCTGGCTGTAGGACTGTCTATATTCCCGTTCCCGTCTTTCCCTGTAGCGCTCGCCGCAACGCGGGCAGTCGACGAGGGTTACCTCTCGTCTCCCGCAGTTGTGGCAGTGCACTCGGTGGAGGGTGGACGGGCACCGGCTCGACGCATGTCCCCACCTCCAACAGTTGAAGCAACTGTACGGGGGTGGATCGAGCGTTGGGTCGGTGGGGATCGCTGTCAGTCCGCTGAAGTGGAGGCCACTTCTTTTGACTGGCAGCGTCCCCTCCGCCACCCTCTGTCTGTCTCTAGCTATATGTGGCACGTTGGCCGGCGGCCCGCGGCGAGTCGGGGGACCTGCCGGACTTGGGGATCTTGGCCGCTCGATGGTGGAGAATACATCATCCACCGTCAGCTGTCGAGGTCCTCGTTTACGCCTTCGTGACGTTCTTCGGTGGCGGGCAGGGGTATCCTCTGCTCGCGGTTGGGGCACGTTCGGCGGCTGGAAATCCGGCATGTCCTCGGGCTCGATGCCCAAGTCCCATGCCAGGAGATGGTGGGCTGGGGTGGTGTCTCCCTGTATGGGGACGAAGGCTGGCGGCCGGCGTGGTCGCTCCAGCGGCCCAATCGCGGCTCGCGGCTTCGTCGCGTTTTTCCGCGGGATGACTGGCTCTACTTTCGTGGACGTGTCTGTCTCTACGGGCGCGACGACGGGGTTGCCTGCCGATTCTCCTCGTTGTGTCCTCCCCGCCGCCCCGAGAATGGGCTCTTCGGGTTGAGCGGTTGGGGGAGGGCACGGTGGAGTGTCGACTAGGTGGCCCCAGCCGGGCGACGTCTCTCCCCACCGGGGGAGCACGAGGTCGCGGGTGCCGTCGCGCGTGGTGATTACGCCGCTCTCGGGCGGAGTGGTGGACGCGGTCGGGCGCCTGAGCGGCAGGGCTCGGGGGCGAGGGATGGGTCCCGTTGCGGCCGTGATGCGCAGCGGCCCGTCTCGCGTCCACAGCAGCGGAGCGCGTGGGGGCGACTTGGGCGCCGGCGACTCTTTGCTCTCCGCGAGGAGGTCGTTCTCCTCGGCCTCAGTAATGCAGACGTCCATGGCGTCGTCTGGCTCCTGGGGTTGAGGAGGGATCTCCGGGGCGGCCTGACCCTCTCCGACGGAGGCGACCTCGTCGATGCTCCCCTGCTGCTGCTCGATCCGTCGAGTCGCCGCTTGTGCTGCCTGCTTTCGGCGGGCTGCGAGCTCCAGCTCGAAGGGAGTCAGCTCCACCAGGTCGTTGACCACCTCTGGCTCCTCATCCGCCCAGTTCATCCTGGCTGGCCCTACTCCCTGTCCGTCTTTGGCACTCATGTCTGAAATATTCAGTGAATTAGAAATATGTTTCATGGTGGATTGACGGGGCACACCCGCCACCTGGTTACTTACTGCTGACTTTGGGAGCGTCGCAATGTAACCACATGCACCACTGTCGGACACTACTACAGGTTGGGAAGAAGGTTTGTTAGTAGGATTGTTTCTAGGGGATACGTATCGTTTGAGGTCGCTTACGTGGACCTTAGCCATTTTCCTACTCTTCCCTTCGACTGGCTCTAGTATGTATACGACTGGCGATCTTTTCTCGGTGACTTTAAACGGACCATCATACTTGGGGGCTAACTTGGCCGAGAATTTCTCAGTTCCTTTAGACAAGGGGTGAGATTTTCTCATTACTAAGTCTCCCACTTGGAATTCTACGACTCTACGGCCTTTGTTATATCGCTTACCTTGTCTCGTTCGTTCGTCGTCTACATATTTCGCTACCAAGTCTCGTAGTGCGTCTAGTCTTTTCTGTCTGTCTTTCCAAACTTCAGGCTCTAGTTTAGTCTTTTTCGTCACCCCCTCCCATTCCACACGTAAGCTTTTCACCGGGGTAGGGTGTCTGCCGTAATTCAAGAAAGCTGGCGATGTTTTTAGCGTCGCTTGCTTAGCTGTATTTATCGCGTGTCGTAACTCGTGCAAATGCTTATCCCAATTACTGTGATTTTTCGCGAATGCGGAAATCATTGTTTTCAGGGTGCGATTGCTTCTCTCTACCGGATTTGCTTGCGGATGGTAAGGTGGTGTAGTCACATGTTTTACGCCGTATTGCTCTAGTGTTTCTGCCAGATGTTTGTTGATAAATTCCGTTCCGTTGTCTGTCAATAAATATTCTGGCGTCTCCCACCTGAACAATATCAGTTCTTCGAAAGCCCTGGCTATAGATTTTCCGTTAGCTTGGCGTAATGGATGTATTTCCACCCAACGAGAGAATAGGTCTTGGAATACTACGACATATTTATTCTGGCTGGAGCTTTTTGGGAACTCCATGAGGTCTGCTGCCACGACGGACCATGGGTTCTCGACGATTCGTTTCCCGATCAGCCCTTGAGGAGCCTGTTGGGAAATCTTGTATGCCTGGCAAGTCTGACAGGTTTTTATGAATCGGCAGACATCATGGAATAGTCCGGGCCAGAAATATTCCCGTGCTATCCTATCGTACGTTTTCTCAATTCCTAGGTGTCCTGCTGAGATTTCTGCGTGCGCTGTAGTCAATACTCTTTCACGCAATTCCTCCGGCACTACAAGTTTCCATCCTTCGTCCGGGTGAGTGATGGAATCTAGCATTGGATCTTCCTTGTGCCTGTACAACTTTCCGTTTTCGACTCTCCACTCGGGGAATTTCGTTGGGTTCTCTTCGACTTCGTCGCGTCTTCGTAGATACCATTTGTCCTCGATCTCACCTATAGCTGAGATTTCTGGCTCCATCATTCTGGATAGCGCGTCTGGCACTACATGCTGGGTGCCCCTACGATGTATTATGTCAAAGTCCCATTGTTGAATTTCTATCGACCAGCGGGCTAGTCTACCTTTCGGATCCTTTAGCGAGCGGAGCCATTTCAGAGCGCTGTGGTCAGTGATCACTGTAAAGTGGTAACCCTCGACGTACGGCCTGAGTTTGTTGATAGACCAAACTAATGCCAAACACTCCTTTTCGGTGGTGGTGTAATTTATCTCTGGTGCTGACAATACTCGGCTGACGTAGACGATCGGGTGTTCTCCGTCGTCAAATTCTTGCGTGAGCACTGCAACAATAGCGAAATTACTTGCGTCGCACTGGATCGTGAACGGTTTCGTAAAATCCGGTCTGGCTAGAACAGGAGCGTTGGTCAACGCCTGCTTCAACTTGTTGAACGCTTCGTCTTGCTCTGGTCCCCAATTCCAGTTTTTCTGGTCTTTTAGCATTCTGACTAGAGGGATTTTTATCTCCGACTCGTTTTCCAAGAACCTAGAATACCATCCAAACATGCCCAGGACTCGTCGTAAGCCTGTCAATTCCTTTGGAGTTGGGCAGTTCATCACTGGCTCTATTTTTGCGGGGTCGGTTCGTAAGCCGTGTCGATCCAGAATGAATTCCAGGTACTTTATCTCGCTCACACAGAATTCACATTTCTTTGGGTTAATCGTGAGTCCGGCTGACGTCAATTTGGTTAACACGTGTCTGACTCTATGTTTGTGTTCCTCGAACGTGTCGGTAGCTATGACGATGTCGTCTAAGTATCCGAACACATTTGGGGAGTCCTCCGGGCCAAACAAAATGTCAACCATTCTCTGCAGCGTACTGGGCGCATTGCAAAGGCCGAAAGCCATGCGCTTAAATTGCCATAAACCGTATCCAGGTACTGCAAAAGCGGTGTATTTCTTACTGCTTTCCTCCATTTTGACTTGGAAGTAAGCCAGCTTGAGATCGATCTTGCTCAAGTATCTGGCTGCGCGTAGCCTGTCTAGTATCATGTTCATTTGGGGCAGAGGGTAGCTATCCTTTTTCGTCACTTTATTTAATTCGATATAGTTGACGCAAAATCTCTCTGTCCCATCGGGCTTTGGCACTAGTAATAGCTGGCTACAATAAGCGCTTGCGGATCTCTCGATTACCCCTAGTCTTCTAAGTTCTATAGCTGCTTTTTGTATTTCCTCTATCTTCTTCGGTGAACGTCTTCTGGATTTACAGCGTATAGGGGTTGGGTCTGTCACTACGATGTGGTGCTCAGTTAAGTCCGTATACCCCAGTTCCTCTCCGGGATTGTTTGGTAGTATCTCGGCCACCAGTTCTTCGATTTCCCGTCTCTCCTTGTCGCTGAGCTCGGAGATACCCGCGCTCTCTGCGATGATGATTGCTGGAGACCTGGCTTCTGGCCGGTCGAACTCTCTCCACTCTCCCAGATTGGCTCGCCATAGGCCTTTGTGACTTGTATCTATTTTGAACGTCTTGCAGAAATCTTTGCCCATAATCAGTTCATGTGTTACTTCTGCGACTGCTCTTGCCATAATCGTCTTGTCTATTCCGTCTAAGTCTTATCGGATTGGTAGAAATACTAATACGGGCGACGTTCCTCCTGTCACCGTTCGTATCAGAGCTTCACTAGCTTTGAGTCGAGTCTTGTACCTCCTAGCGATCTCTGGGCCTACGATAGTTATTATGGCTCCAGGGTCGAACAAGGCTCTGTACTCTTTTCCTCCTAGACTGACTTTAATGTAGTCTCCATTGTCTACCGTGGTCGTGGCTGCGTGCACCTCCGTTTCTTTGGAATCTCTGTCGACTCCGGCTTCCTCTAATTGTGTAGGGGTGCTAGGGTCTGACATCGTCTCGTTGATTAGAGTGTCCACAGCTGCCTCGATTTGTCTTAACTTCACGTAATCTGTTTCTTCATCGAGCAAATCTTTCACTTTCGTCCTTATTCTTTGGTCTTCCTCTATTTCTTCCTCTAATAATTTGTTTGCCTCAATCAGTACTAATTCCTCTTCACTCATGTTATCTTCATCGTCATCTGTAGTTACATCTTTATCAAGTTCCTCATTTTCTTCCCACTTGTCTCCCTCCAGGGCGGTTACTCGAGTTTCTCCGAAATCTAAAGCCTGTGCTAACCTCTGAGCTGACTTCCTCTGCTCGCCGTTATTGTCTGGCTCTACAGTGGATTTCGGCTCCAAGTTTAAGTTGGCTTCAGCTCTCATGGTTTTTTCAGCTTTTCTGAATTCTGCTAACTCTTTTACCTTTGCCAGGCTCTTTTTCGAAAATTCCACGATATCTTCTAGTCCTCGACCTTGAATCATGTCTTTCTCTACTCTAAAGCCTCGCTTTTTGCACAGCTGGATATCTTCGTTTAACCTCGTATCATCGTCACTACTCTCCATTGGCGCAGCCGGCGTCCCGTCTGGCTTAGAATCCGTGTCTCTAGCGATACTGGCTCTCACTTGATTTCCTCTGTTTGCCCCTGAATTCACTAGTCTCTTCTTCTCTGTGACAGAGTCTGGCCGTTGTGTTGCAATGGCGTCTCCTCTTTTCACATTCGCGTTTACTTCCTTCTCGGCCTGCAGCGTTTGCCCACGGGTTACGTCAGCGTTTCTGTCAGGCTTCGAATTTCTCTTTATCTCTCTTGTCTCTTCTTGTTGTGCGCCTGTCTTTAAATAGCTGGTCTGGCTGTTACTTACAGCTTTGGCCGCTACTTCCTGACTTCGCACTGTTTCTCGTGGCTTGCTGCCACTTTCTCTCCCTCCCAAAATTGACATACTCCTGCAAAGTGCGGGGGTATGATTGTCAATTTTGTTCGCTAGTTGAGGGCCCAAGGCGTGAACACGGAGGTTGGCTGGCCCTTGGCGGCCTCCGTCGAGTCGTTTCCCAGAAGCTTTCTAACGTGAACACAGTTTGTGCAGTCCCGCAGCGTCGTGCCTTTTTGTCCGCATACCTGACATGCTGTGTCTGGCTCAATCTTCGGCTGCAACGTTTGTAGAAGTTCTCTTGCTTTCGCACAGTTGTTGCAGTTTTTGAATTGTGCTCCAACTTGGCCACACCACTGACATTTTCCGGAAGGGCAGGCGTTCTTCCTGTGACCGAATTGCCTGCAATTATAACATTGCGTTTTCGGACAATTCGCTGCCCTATGTCCCACTGTCTCGCAAACGTGGCACGGTCCATAATATTGAACTTGTGGTTGCGGTTGATTCAGTTGTTGGCTCAGTGCTGGTATGAAGGGTTGCTGAGGTTTCTTCTGCGCTTGCGCCGGTTGCTGTTGCGGGGCTTGCACTTGCTGATTGGCTGCACAAGCTTCCTGTGTCGTAGTTTCTTGCTGCTCAGGAGTCGTCTCGGTTGTTTCATCCTTTTTCTTCTTATTTTTCTTCTTCCTTGCTTTCGTAGCAACTTCGTTTGTTTCTGCTATCTCGTCTGTCGCAGCTACCTTTGGTTTTGGTGTAGCCGACCATGCTGCTGCTGGGAACTTGGACTTTTCTGCAGGTGGTGGTGGAGCATATCTGGCATCGTGTTCTAGTTCATCTTCGAGTTCTTTACAGTACTTTTTTACGTCATGGAATGTTTTAATCTTCTTGTGCTTTAAGGCTTTTCTCTAGACTGGGCTTAATCTGTCGATGAGTAGATTTAACTGTTTCTTAACTGACATTGGTTTTTGTAGATGATCGGCGATATGTCTAAAATTCATAATGTATGTCGATATCTTTTCGCCGTTGCCTTGTGTTCGTCGTAACAGTTCGTCCATTACATCGTTCGTGTTGGCAGATGTATAGAACTGCTCTTTGGAGGCTGACAAGAAGTCTTTCCAAGAGTGGATGTCTGTTTTTTCTGTTTGATACCACATTTGTGCTCGTCCTGTCAAAGTATATGGTACTAGCTTTAGCATGGCTTTTCCTGATATCTCTGGACTGTCTTTAATGCCTGTCAATTTCCTGTTGTAATCTTCTGGGTCATCTTTAAGTGAGCCTGAATACTCTATCTTTAGATTCTTGATTAGTTGTAAATGACTGACATGGTCTTTAGCAGAGATACGGTTGCGGCTACTACTTCTTTCTCTTCTGTGTCGTCTATGTTTGTTTCTATACGACGTGTCTTCTTCTGAAGAACTGCTGTCTGACGAAGTGTCGGACGATTCTTCTGAAGAGCTGCTACTTGTAGATGGCGATCTTGACTTCTTGTGAGGTTTACTTCTCTTTTCTGTTTTCGATTTGCCAATCTTCGGTGTTGTTTCGATCTGGAGTCGCGTCTGTATTTATGACTGACTTTCGTTCTTATAGTGCTGTCGGTTTCTGCTTCTGTCGATGTAATTTGCATTTCATGGATTGTCTTTTCCAGTTGTCTTCTCTGTGCCTCGAGTGAATCTTCATGCTCTGACTCTTCGCTCGAGTTTGGGCTAACCTGTAGTTTCTCATCAGAATTTTTTGACTTCTTTTTTGTTCCTGTGTCACTTGCAATTACTTCAATTTCTAGAAAATTCTTGGCGAATGAGTCGCTTACAGGTATATGCTTTTTTCCTGGTGAGGAGTGCAGCAGAGTTGACGTGTGCTGGCTCATATACCATTTATTACTGGGTAATGACTTATTCGCAGCTTCAGTCAATAAATGTTTCACGTGCTCGGAATATTGTATACTCGTCGACGCACTCGGTTGAATAAATTCCGGTGTTATTATCGGCTTTAACTGTGTCGTTAATTCTGTGACCTTTCTTCTATTTGTTTCAATTTCATCGTTATTCGTTTGTATTTGTCGTGGGATTATCGGCTGACCATCCCATTCGTACCAAGGTGCTGCTAAATTTGTTTCCGTTAATATTCTTGCTCTAAGTAATCTGTCTTGCAGTATTGCCTTACTGCCGTTAGTATCCACATTTCGTTCTTCTAAATAATCTCGCAATTCTCGTCGATCCAATTTGGTTATTTCTCTGATTATTGCTCTGACTTCCCTATTCTTACGGAGTGCCGTCATTATCTCTTGATGGTCGGCGTTGGACATTTTGTGGTCTTCTGGTAATTTATTCATACTTAACCGGATTTGTGATTACTATCTTTAAAAAAAATTTTGTTCGCTCTAACCTCTAGTACTACTAAAAAATTTTCTGTCTGACTGTAATCGGTCGAATCTAGTATCTGTCTGTATAAATCTTCCTGAAATAAAAAATAATTTTTTTCCACGTCTGTCATTAAGTCGTTGAAAGTTATTAAATAATTTTCGACGTACAAACTGTTAACCGTCAGAGTAATTTGATGGGGCTCTGTGTTAGTGGGGTATCAAAAATAATATATAGAGAAATAAGATTTACAGTAAATATAAATAATTTATATAATGTAAATTATGGTCATGCAAAAATTTTCCGAATGTCGGGTAGGGTAAATTTTAATTTTCTTCGCTGTTGAAGCGCTGTCGCGTAAAAAAAATTCGTTGCGAAAAGTATAATTTTTCTCGGAAACGATAGTGTAGTAATTTGGCTTGTCTCTAAAAATTATTTAATTCATCGTCACTAGCCAAAATAAAGTCGCGGGATTTGCTAAACAACGTTGAGGTTATCCGGCTACACGAGTCAATTGATTTGACTGTAAGCTGTGAAAAAAAATTTTTTTTTATGGAAAGCCGCATATACCACTCGTGAACGCTCGCTATATATAGCGCTTGAGAAAAAAAAATTTCCAGAATTTTTACCGCACTTGCTCTTCCGAGCGAAAGACAAAAAAAATACTATCTTCTTCCCGACTTTTCTCGAGTCCTTTTCCACGTGGCGTCTACCAAGATGGCCGCCGAAACCGACCGCGTAGCAAAAAATGGCTAAGTCGCGTATTCTCAATTTTCTTTTTCTCCGTCTGTACTCTACGCCGCACGTTGGGCGTCACTGTGACGTTATGCTTTTTACCGTCCCTGGGAAGGCGTAGCACAACGTAATTGACACCTATGCAGGTTTATCGCGAGCCCGTATTTTAATTATTATTGGACGCCCGAACTCGCGATCTAGTACTTCTATTATGCCGGCTTGAGATGCTCCTTATTCTCTAGGTCGTGGGGGAGAGGTACAGGGAGATGAATACGCAAAATAAGTACACGCGACTCGTAACATAAAACACTTGGTAATTTATTATAAAAAAAAATTCAAATCAATATTTAGTCTACTCGCGGACGCGTGCTCGTCCTCGGGCGAGCTCACCGTCTATAGCGCGGGCTGGCTTTAGGTTATGGACTCGCGGCGGCGAGGTATATCGCAACACTCCTACCTGTCTCTAATCCTTTTGCTCTACTTCCTCGCGTTCTGGTGTTGCCTCGTTCCCTGTGGAAGCGCTCGCGAAAGAACTAGTGTTCGCTCGGAAAGATGCACACGGGGGGATATTGCTCGGGTCGCCTGGTAATCGCCTTGGTAAATTCCTTGTTCGCTCGCTCGTGGTGTCTCGGTCCTCGTGGTACTCGATACTCACTTGGATGCTCATTCGATACTGACTATCCTCGCGCGTTCGGCAACTACGCCGGTTCGCGGCGTCTATCGCTCTCTCACTCGCACTCACGCATTTCCGCTAGATCGCTCTCTCGCGCCTATTACATTTTTCCACGCTTTCGCACCATATATGCCACTCGCACTCTCGCGCCCTCTTTTCCAACTCTTGTAAATGCGCGCGACTTTTGAAGCACGCTTACACGCATGTCTGGCTCTATCAATTCTATTTACACATTTTTGCACGGTTACATACTCCGGCACGCTTACATTTTATTTCCCGCTCGCACGCGCGCTGTGGATTGAGCCGTAGCCCTCCACCTTTTCCCAATATCATACGGCGCATACGCGTTGCCTCCACTCTCTCTCTCTTGTCTGTCTCTAATGCACATTCATTCGCTCGCTATCCATCCTTCTCCCACTCATGCCTCGGTCAATAGCTCGCCAACATGGCGGCCGCCGCTCGCGCGCGTACGCCTCGTGGCTCGCATGCCTCGTATCTCGTGTCTCTCTCGCTCTCGTTGCTCCAGCGCTGCGCCGTCCGTCCCTCTCTCTTTCTCTCGCCTTGGCTGCCGCGCGCTGCTACGCGCTGTGTCTCCCCCACTCTCTCGCTCTCGCCTCGTGCTGCTGCTGCTCGGCGGCAGGCTGCTCTCGTGGCTTTACCGCTGACTGCTCTGAAAGCACCACCGAGTATAAGAATATGTTATCTTACTGGGTGGTGTCCAGGCGAGCAGCCCTCGACGGGATCCCCGTCACAATACTGACTGGTGGACTTTCCGGTAACTACACCGACAAATACGTTTACTTTCTGGTAATTTCGCCACTTTACGGTAATTACCCATAGACATACACATATTGGTTGACTTTCCGGTAATTCATGAAAAATGAAATTAAAGCATTTTGCTAAGTTTGAAAATATAAACCATTTTTCCAATACCTAAATATCCATTAAATAATTTCTTCAAAATAAAGAAGAAAGAGACAAACTCTACTGAGACAACAGGCATATTAACATGAACATGGCTATGAATAAGATTGATTTAATTTATGATATCTTGACAAAATAGATGTTAATTATAATTTCATTAACAATATATCATGACGAATATAGTTTCGAAGATTCTCATGTTGATCAAAAAATAATTCCTGAAAATACGAGAAAAGCGAACGGATTCGAGCGACATCGTGCTACCGTCCTATACTCCAAAGCCTACTGCGATAGGCACTATATACAACATTTTGCAAAAATTTATGGCAATAATAGTATATTTGACATAATAAGAAGTGGCATACGGTTACTAATCTTCTGCACTCGGTCAATCTTTCCGGAGTTGGTCAAATAATAATTCACGGTAATGCTGACTATTTGCCAGTAGACGGGATTAGGACGACGTCTGGTATTGACAATGCTACTTATTTCCCCGCGTTATGGACAGGGCTTGTCACCGTTTAGTATGTTTAGCTCTAATAATCAGCAGCCACAATTCATCAGATATCTTATCACGCAATCAATTTGAAATAAAAACTTAAATTGATTAAGATCCGAGAAAAGCGAACGGATGCAAGAGACATCGTGCTAACGTCCTATACTCAAAAGCCTACTGTTATAGGCACTATATACAATACCTTGCGAAAATTTATGGCAATTTTAATTCAATCGACATAATAAATTGTTGCATATGGTTACTAATCTTTTGCTATTGGTCAATTTTTCCGGAATTGGTTAAATAATTATTCACGGTAATGCCGACAGTTTGCAGGAAGACGGGATTTGGACGACATCTGGCATTGACCATAGTATTAATTGCTCAGCGGCACGCGGACGGTTCATAATTGTTTAGTTGGAACTGCTCTAATTATAAACGAGAAAAATGCATCAAAAACTCAATATATCAGCTTTAAATAATAAATGTACATGATGAAAATATGAGAAAAGCGAACGGATGCAAACGACATCGTGCTGACGTCCACTACTCATAAGTCTATTCGGATAGGCACTATATACAACATCGTTTGAAAATTTATAATAAATTTAATTCAATTGACATAATAAAATGTGGCATATTGTTATTAATCTTCTGCTGTTGGTCAATTTTATCGGAGTTGGTCAAATAATAATTCACGGTAATGCCGACTGTTTGCAAGGAGACAGGATTTGGATGACGTCGGGCATTGACCATAGTATTAATTGCTCAGAGGCACGTGGACGATTCATGATTGTTTAATTTGAACAGCTCTATTTAGAAACGATAAAATTCACCAAAAGCTCTATAAATGAGCTTTAAATAATAAACGTACATGATGAAAATACGAGAAAAGCGAACGGATGCGAACGAAATCGTGCTGACGTCCTATACTCAAAAGTCTACTGGGATAGACACTATATACAACATCTTGCAAAAATTTATGGTAATAGTAGTATAATTGACATAATAACATGTGACATATAGTTACGAATCTTCTGCTCTCGGTCATTTTTTCCGGAGTTTGTCAAATAATAATTCACGGTAATGCCGACTGTTTGCAACTAGACGGGATTAGGACGACGTCTGATATTGACAATGCTACTTATTTCCCAGCAGTATGGACAGGGCTCGTCAAAGTTTAGTATGTTTAGCTCTAATAATCAACAGCCACAATTCATGAGATACCTTATCACGCAATCAATTTCAAATATAAACTTAAATTGATTTAGATCAGAGAAAAACGAACGGATGCGAGTGACATCGTTCTAACGTCCTATACTAATAAGCCTACTGGGATAGGCACTATATACAATATCTTGCGTAAATTTATGGTAATAAAAGTATAATTGACGTGAGAACATGTGGTATATCGTCACTATTCTTTTCCTGTCAATCAATTCTTTCGGAATTGATCAAAGCTGACTGTTTGCAAGTAGACGGGATTAGAACGACGTCTGGTATTGAAAATAATACTTATTGCTCAGCGGTACGCTGACGGCTTATGATTGTTTAATTTGTACAGCTCTATTTAGAAACGATAAAATTCATCAAAAACTCTATAAATCAGCTTTAAATAATAAACGTACATGATGAAAATACGAGAAAAGCGAACGGATGCGAACGACATCGTGCTGACGTCCACTACTCATAAGTCTACTCGGATAGGCACTATATACAACATCTTTTAAAAATTTATTATAAATTTAATTCAATTAACATAATAAAATGTAGCATATTGTTACTAATCTTCTGCTGTTGGTTAATTTTACCGGAGTTGGTCAAATAATAATTCACGGTAATGCCGACTGTTTGCAAGGAGACAGGATTTGGATGACGTCGGGCATTGACCATAGTATTAATTGCTCAGCGGCACGCGGACGGTTCATAATTGTTTAGTATGAACTGCTCTAATTATAAACGAGAAAAATTCATCAAAAACTCAATATATCAGCTTTAAATAATAAACTTACATGATGAAAATACGAGAAAAGCGAAAGTAAATTCAATCTTGCGGGAAAGCATAGTCAAAGCTTCCGGAATGATTCTGTGAATCGCAGAACTCAAATATTTTTTAAGTATTTTCGAGAAGCTTGTGGAAGCTAACTTGACTGCTTCCCGGAAGCCAGTTTCAAATGATTAAGTGAAGCTTACGAAATTGAATGTATCATTCCTTCTGGAAAGATTTACGTAGTATTGCATATGAATCTTTGTAGTAATCTTCAGGCGATCTTCTGATAAGCTTGTTTGGAATGATCTTAATTAACATGTTTTCAAAATAAACCAAATGTATAATCTCATTCATTCTTATTCATTTTTAATACAAATTTCACTTATTAATAACTGCAATAACTAAACACAAAAAAAATTGCTCTAGGTCGGAATCGAACCCGAGTGAACAAGATTACTGAGCATTCATCTAGGCCACTTACCTAACGACGACTTTACAATGATGATATCAAATGTTACATATGATCATCGCCCCTCTCCTGGGGATAATTTGTTTATTTATGTTTAAGTATGTTTAGAACGTATTTAGAGCACGTAAGGGTTTAGGTTGTACATAAATATTGTAATTATGTTTCATTTAAGAACAATTGAACTTAATCTAATACATACATAATATTTAAGTAATCTTGAGGACAGCTTCTGGGAGGCTTGTTGGTATGGTTGCAGGTAACATTCCCCAAAGATTAAATCCAATCTTACGGGAAAGCGTAGTGAAAGCTTCGGGAATGTTTCTGTGAACCGCAGAACTCGAATCTTCTTTTAGTGTTTTCGTGAAGCTAATTAAGCGGTACAATCAAGCTTCCAATGCAAGCAATGCCAAAGCATGAAAAAAGATTTTAGAAAACATCTGCAAGTGTAACTTTGGAATATTGCATGAAAGCTTGTAGAAAGATTATTGAAATATTGCATCATAAGGTTTACACTCTCTTAATTAGGATTATTACGCACACGTTTACCAGAAGCTGCTCTAACGATTACTTGAAAGATTCATGCGGACTTTTTGACTACGCTTTCCCGTAAGATTTAATGTTATCTTTTAGGGAAATTGCCTGTAAGATTACCGGAAGATTTCATTGTAACGTTGAAAACGTTTTAATTTGAATTAGTACGTGCAAGGATACCAGAAGTCTACTATAAGTCTACTTAAAAGATTTAAAGAAATCTTATAAGATGCTGTCGTGAATGATTTCTGTTTGAATGGTTCTTCAAGATTACGGGATGCTTACTCAGTTAGTACTGATGCCCAAGATTTCATTGGAATCTTCCCGGAAGCACAAAATGTCCCGGCAAGTGTCCCGACAGGAATGTTCCAGTAAAGCTTACGAGAACCTTGTACAAAAGCTTTGAAAAAGATTTTGCGTAAGGTTCTAGTAAGATTAGTGCAAGCTTAATGAAAGCTTGCGTAACCTTCATAGAATGACTCTTGAAAGAATTATTAATCTTTCCCAAAATCTTTCAGAAAGATTTTATGCAATCTTCGCGGAAGCACAAAATGTCCCGGCAAGAGTCCCGACAGGAATGTTCCAGTAACGCTTGCGAGAACCTTATACAAAAGCTTGGAATAAGATTTTCTGTAAAGTTCCAGTAATATTTTGGAAAAGATTAACAAATCGTTCAAGAGTCTTTCTATGAAGGTTACGCAAGCTATCATTAAGATTGCACTAATCTTATTGGAACCTTACGCGAAATCTTTCTCAAAGCTTTTGTACAATGTTCTCGTAAGCTTTACTGCAACGTTCTTGTCGGGACTCTTGCCGGGACATTTTGTGCTTCCGGGAAGATTGCAATGAAATCTTCCGGGAAGATTGACACTCTTTCATGAAAGCTTCTTGAAAGCTTCATGAAAGATTCCATGCTGTATGGGATAAGAACTCATAAAAATGTGAAAAAATGAAATGACATTTAAACAAAGAATAAGTTCATAAAATTCTATATATATGGGTGATTCTCTAACAAATCAAGCATGTCATTCTTTGACCCCCGCCCCCAAAATATTTTTAAAACATTCTTTACGAGTCTATGAGTGCCTCTGAAATTTTTCAGATTTTTTCCATGAATTTTATTTAAGTTACAGAGGCTCAAAGTTGGCATTCTAAGCATAAAATCACAAAAACCAACTAAGTATTACTTACGGGTATTATCAAGCATATTTTAATTATATTTTTGTACTTCAATACATATACGCTAAAGTATATTAGGTGAGCCGAGTGCTGAATATTAGTCTGCAATGGTATCTCGATACTTAAAATAAAATAAAAGTTGTCAATACATAATGTTTACAATTATTTTTGCTACTTAACCTTAATATATTCTTTAAAGGTTCTTGTAAATATGTCAAATGAAACTCTTCAAATACAATATGAAAACCAATCAATCCACATTTACCTATGAACAAAAAAGAAACACAAAGAACTAAATCTTTATAAATACAACTACTATTTACTAGTTTACAATACTTATCAGAATTCTTGTTGTGGAAGTTTTTGAACTTTCCATCCACACTAATAACAGGTTATAAGTATAAGAGTAGACAAATGCATCACCACACGGTGACTTGAAGACTGGATCAAGATATTCAAGCATCTGTTTCCTAGGCTAGGGAACTATTGTATCGACAAAACAGAACTGAATCTTCTTTATCATTGCTGTGCAGCGCAAAGTATGTGGTGGCAATTTCAAATCGATTAAATTTCTTTAGTGTTTTCAAATTTGAATTTGCTTCATTTTATGAGATTGTAGTTTTGTTATTTAAGAAAAGTAAACTAAGAAAAATTGTTATTTTGCCAAAATTGGTTATTGGGTGGTTTGTATTAGGTTAACAACTTTTTGTGCATGAACTATTTTGCAAAACAAATTTATATTGTAGTTTCGGTAAATTCCCCTATAAAAACCTTATACTAGAGGTATTACAAAAATTCTGTTCAATAATTGAGGTATAATCAAATTTAAATATCAAAAATCGATGTTTTTCGAAAATTTAAAAAATTTTTTTTTTCCAGTTTTCTGTCTGTATTTTTATGGCAAAATTTTTTTATGAAAAAGGACTCTCCACCATATTCTATGGACCAGCATATTCTATGGACGAGCATATCTATGGAATATTAGCTATGAAAAAAGTGAATAAAAAAACATCGACGTATTCATCACTTTAACTCAGGCATAACCCCTTAAATAAAAATGTTGAAAAATATTTGAATAAATTCAGGGGCACTCATAGACTCGTAATGATGTTTGTGAGATGGTCGGGAGTATTAAATAAAGGACGCTCTTGTTAACTATTAATATGCTAACTCTTTATTAGTGTATAATACTATATAGAGCACGTGTTGCTCGCTGAGCTATCCTGGCTTATCTGCTGACTATACCATAGTCTCTTGCATCGCTCTTACACTCTACACTATACACCATATCAAGGGACGGGTTAGCGCCACGATGGCAAGTATAAGTACTTCAGTGCGTACGCCGCCGTCGGGCGCTAGCCAGACCCTATTATACTTTAAACTTGCCCTGTTGGAACCTAGGCGTACGATTTTCTTCGTAGTGACAGCTTCATTTCTTGCATATGAGCACTTAAATGAAAGCTTGGGACGAAAGTAATAAAATCACATCAGGGTCATATTTTGTGAAATTGCTTCTATCGAAAGATATTGTAAAGTGAAAATTTGGGCTCCTCAATTCTCCTCAAGGGAGAACAATTGTTCGACGGATATCCGGTAATGTAGCATCTACGTAATCTAGCCTATAACATATATATAACTTTAATATGACGTACATCTACCTAATAATCTGGGCTGTACATATAGATAACTTTAGTATACGTTGTCTTTCCGCAGACGATAGACGGTGTTTTCATACAGTGTTATTTTTTATCAACGTGGATTTTCTTTTGCTGATTTTTATTGTTGAATAGTGTAAAATAATCACGTAAATACAGATATTAAAACAGCTGTGCAAAATATCAAGGGACGCGGTACTTTTGTCTTTACACGGTTATGGAAAATATGAATTACGAGAACACAATCATTAAGACAACACAATCAGATAAGTATTTCCATTCATATTGCATATAAATATATCATATATATATATCGAATTTTACGAACTTGTTCTTTGTTTAAATGTTATTTTTTTTTTTATATTTTTATAAGTTATTATTTCTCATGTGAGGTTACATACTTGGAGGGAATATTGGAAAACAAAAAAGTTCCTGTGTGTGTCTAATATTTTCTATCGGCTTAATTTTTTGTGTTTATGAAGAAATCAGGAATGTAGCTGAAATATCTATTAAGTTTAGACCGGCAATTGGAACAGAGCAAGTGTAAATTTTTTATTTTTGCATTATTTCTTATCGTAATATAATTAGAGTCATTTAGTAATATATTGCAAAACAAAAAGGTTTCTGTGTGTTTGAAATATTCTATCGGCCTTACTGATTCTATATATTTCTAGACTACTAAATAGCTGGCATATTTATGAATTAAGTTTACACTAGCAATTGGAATAGAGCAGGAGTAAGTTTTTTATTTTGATTTTGTATATTTCTTATCATAATAATTAGAGTTTAATGTCACATGCAAAACATGAATACATATATCTTTGCATATTTTTCTTTATGCATAATATAAATTTAAGTCATCAAGTTACTCTTATTTTATTAATTTACGTATAATTAGAAATTAAATAGTATTAAAATTTTTCTTTAAAGTTCTCAGAATTTATTTGTTGAAAGAATAATCAAAGACTTGGGTTTAGTACCTTTTACATATTTTTTTATTAATTTTCAATATAATTTTCTTAATTTGCTACCTCAGCCTCTTCTTGAACTTCGTGCGTGGCCACCCTATTTAGCCATCGAGACCTGCGGGTCATTTCCTTTAGTTTTACTTTTTTATTAATCGTACATAATATAATCAAAGATTTTGTGAACTGATTCTTTGTTAAAATGTTCTCTTTTATTTTTCAGGTTTTATTGGAAGGCATACAACTATCAGGTTATAAAAAATTTTCTTGTAATGTGACAAGCTAGTGAAAGTGTTGTATTTTCATCTTTCAAGTATCGTTGAAAGTTTTTACAGAATTTCTATTGGGAGGTTACGCAACTGTCATGTTATATAGGGAAGGAATACCTATCAGAAGCTAGTGATGTGAAAAATGTTCTTTCAAATTTTATGATTATTATATAAGTTCAGAAGACAAGTGGTTTATAAGATTTTCCCAATTTTGTTTTGTATAATGTAACGAGAACTTATGAAGGCATGCAACTATCAGGTAGTACAAAAAAAGAATTTTCTTATGACGTAACAAGCTAGTGAAAGTATTGTATTTTCATCGTTCAAGTATCGTTGAAAGTTTTTACAGAATTTCTATTCAGAGGTTACGCAACTGTCATGTTATAAAGGGAAGGAATACCTGTCAGAAGCTAGTGATGTGAAAAATGTTTTTTCAAAATTTATGATTATTATATAAGTTCAGAAGACAAATGGTTTATAAGTTTTTCGCAATTTTGAGAGAGCAAGTATACTAAGTTTCTAGATGTAACGAGACTTTTCCCATGGGAAAAGTATGTTTTGAGAACTTATGAAGGCATACAACTATCAGGTTATACAAGAAAAGAATTTTCTTGTGGCGTAACAAGCTAGTGAAAGTGTTGTATTTTCATCTTTCCAGTATCGTTGAAAGTTTTTACAGAATTTCTATTGGGAGGTTACGCAACTGTCATGTTATAAAGGGAAGGAATACCTGTCAGAAACTAATGATGTGAAAAATGTTTTTTCAAAATTTATGATTATTATATAAGTTCAGAAGACAAGTGGTTTATAAGTTTTCCCCATTTTGTTTTGTATAAGGTAACGAGAACTTATGAAGTCATACAACTATCAGGTTGTACAAGAAAAGAATTTTCTTGTGACGTGACAAGCTAGTGAAAGTATTGTATTTTCATCGTTCAAGTATCGTTGAAAGTTTTTCCGGAATTTCTATTGGGAGGTTACGCAACTGTCATATTATAAAGGGAAGGAATTCCTGTGAGAAGTTTGTGATGTGAAAAATGTTTTTTCAAGATTTATAATTATTATATAAGTTCAGAAGACATGTGGTTTAGAAGTTTTTCTGAATTTTGAGGGAGCAAGTCCAGTAAGTTTCTAGATGTAACGAGACTTTTCCCATGGGAAAAGTATGTTTTGTTTTGTATAAGGTAACCAGAACTTACGAAGGCATACAACTATCAGGTTATTCAAGAAAAGAATATTCTTGTGACGTGACAAGTTAGTGAAAGTGTTGCATTTTCATCGTTTAGTGGGTTATGACAGGGTTAAGACCTAGAAAAAAAAGAAAAATTATTAGTGCTGTAAAAAATAAACATATGTAGTTGCTCTAAAAACTACATTTTTCATTTGAAATCTGAGTATTATACATAACTTTTGTGCAAAATTTAGATGGTATGTGACTCTATCACTCGATCAGTGACTGACTTGACACTGATTTTGACACTGGCTCTTATAAGTGTCCGCTAGGTGGCGACCTGCCTTTTTCTCTATGCTAGAGTTCTCTCTTGCAAGAGAAAAACACCGGCCGAGACCATATAAATGCCGCTTCTCTTCGAAGTGACGGGCGTCTAAGGAAGCTGTCAGAGCCTTACTGAGGAGTCCACTCTGACAGCTGGGACGAAACGCCAACAGAGAAATTTATATTTCTCTCTTTATTTTTTTGAGGCCTGCCTGCATACAGATCTCCATTGTGAGAATATGCAGTGCAGAGCCTATATTCTAAAATTATTTTTGACTCGAGTAGAGCGATAGATTCATGCTTTTTAATCTATATACTATACTTTCGAGTGATAGAGTCACATACCATCTAAATTAATAAAGTTTGAGAAAAAAACGGTTTGTAAAACGGTTCTGAAGTCATATTTTCAGTAAGATTTCTCATGAAATTACTCTTTAAAAAGTTACAAAAAGTTGTGACGTTATGCTTTTTCCGTCCCTGGGGAGGCTTAGCACAACGTAATGACACCTATGCAGGTTTATCGCGAGCCCGTATTTAATAATTATTGTTGGACGCCCGAACTCGCGATCTTCAACACTTGTCTGCCGGCTTGAGACTCTCTTACACTCTAGGTCACGGGGGAGAGGTGCAGGGAGAATGGTACGCAAAATAAGACACGCGACTTTATAAAATTGAACACTTTGTAATTTATTAATAATAAAAATCAAATCAAGATTAAGCTTACTCGCGGACGCGTGCTTGTCCTCGGGCGAGCTCACCGTCTATAGCGCGGGCTGGCTTTAGGTTATCGACTCGCGGCGGGGAGGTATGCCACAACACTCCTACCTGTCTCTAATCCTGTTGCTCGACTTCCTCGCGTTCTGGTGGTGCCTCGTGCCCTGTGGAAGCGTACGCGAAAGAAACTTATATCTGCTCGGAAAAATGCACACGGAGGGTAAATGCTCGGGTCGCTCTGGTTGTCGCCTTGGAAAATACTCGTTGCTCGCTCGTGGTGTCTCGATACTCGGGATCCTCGTTCGATACTCTCTCGATGCTCATTCGGTACTGACTAGCCCCGCGTGTTCGGCAACTACGCCGGTTCGCGGCGTCTCTCACTCTCTCACTCGCACTCACGCATTTCCCCTAGATCGCTCTCTCGCGCCTATTACATTTTTCCACGCTTACGCATCATATATGCCATATCGCACTCTCGCGCCCTCTTTTTCAATTCTCATAATTGCGCGCGATTTTTGAAACACGCTTACACGCATGTCTGGCTCTATTAATTACGCTTACGCCTTTTCGCACAATTACATACTTCGGCACGCTTACATTTTTGTTATCCGCTCGCACGCGCGCTGTGGATCGAGCCGTAGCCCTCCACCTTTTCCCAATAGCATACAGCGCATACGCGTTGCCTCCACTCTCTCTTTTGTCTGTCTCTAACGCATTCATCCGCTCGCTATCTCTGTCACTCTCGCACTCATGCTTCAGTCAATCGCTCGCCAACATGGCGGCCGCCGCTCGCGCGCGTACGCCTCGTGGCTCGCATGCCTCGTATCTCTTGTCTCTCTCGCTCTCGTTGCTCCAGCGCTGCGCCGTCCGTCCCTCTCTCTTTCTCTCGCCTTGGCTGCCGCGCGCTGCTACGCGCTGTGTCTCCCCCACTCTCTCGCTCTCGCCTCATGCTGCTGCTGCTCGGCGGCGTGCTGCTCTCGGCTCTAACAGCTGACTGCTCTGAAAGCACCACCGAGTATAAGATTTTTATATCTTACTGGGTGGTGTCCAGGCGAGCAGTCCTCGACGGGATCCCCGTCACAAAGTTTAAAAATTTACTTGAAACAGATTTATCAGTTTTTTGCCTATATCTTCGAGGCAAATGTTTTTAGCAAAAAAGGGCTTTCAGAACCACATTCTACGGACTGTTAACTGTGAAAAAAGTGAATAAAAAAAATTGATATTTTCATAATTCTAACCCTGTCATAACCCCTTAAATTCGAAGAAATAATATACACAAGTTTTGGATTTTATTTTTATTTTTCTGTATATTACTTACAGTGATCAATAAGGCTGATTCAGTAAAGTCTGCTGTTTATATATTTCTTTGTTACGGCAAGTTCATCCGATCACCTGTAACAGAGAATGAATAATTTATTTTAAAACAAAGAATCATGTTCTATAATCATAAAAATAATTTATTTGAAGATAATTAAAATATACGTATCTGACAGAGTGAAATCCATTAATAGTATTTTGATCCTAATTCCATCTTTTCTCTAAATGCATTTTTTCACTTGAAACTTTTTGTAGGTTCTAGATTAAACATTATTGCACACGCGTAGTATGAGCTTTAGGACTTTTTAACGCAATTTAAATAATATAATTTGTGATAAACTTGGAGTTCCACGGAGATGTTAGAAACTAGCAGAAACCAACAGTAGATTAGTACTTCAGGTTTGACATAATTATAGTACGAAAGTGGGTTGGCACCAAGTTATGGGGATATAGAGATCCCTATAACGAAGCTATGAAGTATTAGTCTACTATTGGTTCTTGCTAGATTATAACCTTAGCGTGGATCTCCAAGTTTAACATAAACTATATTATTTAAGTCGCGTTAAAAGCCCCTAAAACTTATACTACGAGTTAGATATTTCTTTTTTAAATAATAATGATCCAAACATAACTATTTGCTGTACAGACGGTGTCGAAAAAATAATTCTTATTACAATAATACATAAGCATATGTACATTAATTTTTAAATTTATGACATATTTAGTTGATGTTAATAATTCTTTGCAATTATATACCAATTGTGTTATATACCAATTAAAAGTAGTGAAATCTTCCCCCCCCCCCTAATAAACCTTTTAAAGGTAAAAGGCTGGCAAGTATAAGGTCGTGTCTTCCTGTATGAATTAAAGATTAATTTTATAACTTTTGATAACCTTAATGTCATAAAAATTAACTTTAATCAAAGTAAATTTTCGAACTTTCAATTTCGAACGCTTATATGGTAAAAATTCAAACTTATATAAAAACACTTTACCAAATTGCAGCATGTGAAAAGGTACTATCGGGTACAATTAAAACTTTGAATAATTGCGACTGCTGCCACGTTCTGTGCATTTTAGCTGACGTTTGGTGACCGATCACGATGACGCCATATTTACCGTGGGAGATGAGGCCACCATTCTTCCGGTAAATTGGGCGTTGCGTGATGGGTCACAAACATGCGCAGAACGTAGCGCCAATATGTTATTATTGAAAGTTTCAATTTAACCCTATTGTACATGTGATAGAATGGCATGATGTTCTTACATGACATTATCACATGGCAAATGTGCCCATAATATGTGGTAATATCCTGTGTGTCTAAAATTATTATGTAATTTAACAAGATTATTTCGCATCATGAAAACTTTTTCTTATATTTATGGAAGCAACGAGCGGATGTACAATCTACTCTACTTAGTAATTCAGTAAATGTGTTGCTATCCTTATTTCATTAAAAATCTATATCGAGGACGATTATATACAATTAAATATGAGATTTAAATTCTGTTGATTTACATTCATTAAAAAAAAACAGGAACAAATTCTATCATGTAGAACGCAATTTTTTTTACGGAAAAACTGGCCGTCCCGTCCTATCATAGATAATCGATGAATTACTAAATGTCAGTGTAATTAACAATATCATAAAATCTGTAATATTGTTAATTTATCGTCTTATTATCCTATAATCGGTACTACTCAAAACATTATATAAAAATGTGAGAACGATGGCCGCAAATAATAATAATTGGAATTCCATGTTTTAATTAAGTAAAGATTTAAAACTAAAAGCTATAAACTACATAAATATTAATTTAAAATTTTTAAGCTTGATATAATTCCAACTTGTGTCATAGAAATTTATTTTATAACACTTTTTTAATATGTAATAATAGTTACAATTATTTTTAATCAACTTCCTGTAACCTTCCCATGATAATAGCAGAGTTTTGTAAAACATACATACAAATAACCAAAAAATGAGCCTAGAATGATTGCAAGATTTAGCTTGAAATCTTCAAAAATTGATTAAGGACCGTAATAAATACATACGGAATGAAAAATCGATTCAGAGATTTTCTAACGGTGTTTCTTTAACAAGTTACTTTGGTTAACCTTGCATAATTTGAAGATGGTATCCATCGTTATCTATGATAGGACGGGACGGCACGTTTTTCCATAAAAAAAATTGCGTTCTACATCATAGAATTTGTTCCTGTTTTTTTTAAATGAATGTAAATCAACAGAATTTAAATCTCATATATCATTATATATAATCGTCTTTGATATAGATTTTTAATGAAATAAGGATAGCAACACATTTACTGAATTACTAAGTAGAGTAGATTGTACATCCGTTCGTTGCTTCCATAAATAAAAGAAAAAGTTTTCATGATGCGAAACAATCTTGTTAAATTACATAATAATTTTAGACAAACATGATATTACCACATATTGTGAGCTCATTTGTCATGTGATAATAAGATGTAAGAACATCATGCTATTCTACTACATGTATCGCAAGGTTAAATGAAACTTTGAATAATAACATATTGGCGCTATGTTCTGCGCATGTTTGTGACCCATCACGCAACACCCAATTTACCCGAATAATGGTTGCCTAATCTCCCACGGTAAATACGGCATCATCGTGATCGGTCACCAAACGTCAGCTAGAATGCGCAGAACGTAGCAGCAGTCGCAATTATTCAAAGTTTTAATTGTACCCGACTGTACCTTTTCACATACTGCAATTTGGGCAAGACTTTATATAAATACATATATATTTATAATCCTCCCCTTTTTCATCGCTTATTTATTTATTTCAAATCGATTGCTTTTTTATAAAAGAACTTGCAAATTTATTTATTGATAACATAACTTTCTTTTGGTAAAATTAAAATTGAAATTTGTGTAAAATCGAAGGTATAGGAGAAGTAACACTAAAGAAATGGTAGTCTGACGAACAGACCCTTAACATGAAGATGTTTACGCGTTAATATTTTCATAGATAGATAGATTAGAATTATTGCCATATAAGGTTTCCAAATTGAGAGTTCGAAAATTATCTTTGATTAATAGTGTACTCACTCATACCTATGCGCCGCTGCGCGCGCACCGCTGTGCCTCTTAGAGTGTGCCTCGCGTTCACTCACACATCGCGCTTACACATACACTACAACTCCCCTCCGCTTAGTTTGGGACTTGGGTCGTTGCGTTTTTGGCAGCTAATCTAGCTGATCGTTGCATCACAGGTTTTTTATTTTTTTCTTTAGTTTGCTTTGGTTTTGTTAAGCTATTATTTATTACAATATCTTTTTCGTTTGAACTATCGGATTTTACATCTGTCTTGCCTCCGCTTAGAGTGAAACCCAATCCAGTTCTTACAATTTGATTTAGATGTCGGTTTGTTACATATCCATCGTCGAATTTTATTTTAAACATGCTTGGTGATAGTTTTTCTATAATTTCAGCTTTCGCTTTATCTTTTTTCGATAATCATTTGCGTATACTATTTCATGTTTTTTAAATTCACATTTTCTTACGCCTGCTTTATGATGTTTTTGCTCGAATTGATGTTGGTCGACTGTACCTACAGTATCTGATTTCAGTAAATCAAATGGCGTTCGAATTTCGCGTTTAAACATTAAATACGCTGGTGTTTTTTCAGTTGCACAATGTTCTGTAGTTCTGTAGTCGCTTAAAAATCTATTTACAGAAAAATCCAAGCTATGTCCGTCTCGTATCATTTTGTCTATGTGCTGCCGTCGTGGCTGGATGGTACGGAGCTGAAAATACATGTTTTATTTTATTTTGTTTCAAGTATGCTCGAAAATTACCACTTGTCGGCTTCGGACCGTTGTCGCTTACCATCATTTTCGGTATACCAAATTTACTGAATAATTCATCAAAAACTTTAATTAATTTACGTGAAGTTGTATCATTTTTCATGATTATGACCTCTGGCCATTTTGAATGAGCGTCAAAACTATTTAAAACATATAGTCATGAAATGGTCCCATAAAATCTATGTGAATTTGTGACCATGGTATACTTGGCCATTGCCAGGGTGTAAGTGCTGATTTTTTAGGTTCTGGTCGTGCCTCTAAACATATTTTACATGTGTTCGCCATCGCTTCGATACCGGCGTCTATGTTAGGCAAAAATAATTTCTCGCTTTTTGTTTTTTTTCACAATACCTAGATGTGAAGTGTGTAGGTCATTTAGCATTTTTCTTTAAGTTTTTCTGGAATAACTAATCTGTAACCCCATGTAATAGATCCATTTTCAATTTCAAGTTTATTTCGTTTGTTGTGAAATTTAATTTCTATTTCAGATAAATCCCTAATTCTTGGCCATTTATTTTGTACATAAAATATTATTCTTTTCAAAATTTTATCTTGTTCGGTCGCTTTTGCTACAGTAGTAAAATCAGTAATCGGGTTGTTATACTCGATGTAATTTAAATTTGAAAATTCGGTTTCGAATACTGCTGTTTTGTCTGAAATTGGCAAACGTGACAATGCATCGCAGTTACCATTTGCTTTAGATTTTACAACTTCAATAGTGTATTTGTATCCTAACAAAAAATAAGCCCATCGTTGTTATCTACTGTGTAACATAGTGAATATATTTTTGCTACCGAAAATAAATTTCAATGGTTCATGATCCGTTTTTAATAAAATTTCTTTGCCGTAAATATATTGATAAAACTTTTTGCATCCAAAAATAATTGCAGCTGCTTCTTTATCAATAACGGCTCTGTATCTTTCGCTTTATGGAATTATTTTAGACGCGTATGCTATCGGTCTTTCTATGCCGTTTGGGAATCTATGAGATAAAATTGCTGACAAACCTTTGTCGCTCACATCACACGCTAATATTAATTGTACGTTCCGATCGAATAATGTTAGTACTCTATCTGCGGTAATTTTTTTTTTTACTCAGTCATATGCTATTTGACATTGTTTTGTCCAAATAAACGTTTTACTTTTATTTAATTCATATAACCGTTTTAAGTGATCCGATTTGTTTTGTAGAAAACACTGGTAAAAATTTATTAAACCTATGAATGCTGTTAATTCTTTTTGATTTTGTGGTACCGGAGCTGCATTAATTGCTGTAATTTTTGATTTGCTCGGTTTTAAACCATTTTTATCTATAGTATAACCTAAAATTTCAATTTGTTCTTTGAAAAAATCGCATTTATCTAGATTAACGCGTAATCCTCCTTTTTTTAGGCGTGAAAAATCTCTATAAAAATTTCAATGTGTTCATCGTCTGTTTCCGCAGTACAGTAAATTTTGTCAATATAAACTTCTGCATTTTTTATACCTTTCAAAGTGTCCTCTAAAATATCTTGACATTCTTCCGGGCTTGATGCTACTCCTTCACCAAGTTTAGTGTATCTAAATAATCCGTCAATCCTTCGTGTATAATAATTGTTAATGAGTCTTTGGGTATGTCATCCAATTCAAATTGCATGAATGTATGTTTTCAATCTATTTGTGACCACCGTTTACCTACTCTCAACGTGTTGAAAATTTTCTTTTTTTTCGGTATAGGATGCCGTTTAATAATTAATTGTGGATTAATCGTAAGCTTAAAGTTACCGTAAATGCTAATTTCACCCTTGCTTTTCAATACTGGAATAATCGGTGTTGCCCATGGCCTGCATGAAACTGGTTCCAAAGGACCCCGCACAAAATGATAGGAAATGAGGTCCCGGTCAAATCGGCTGCAACTTTGATAAGTTGTAGTTGATAGTCTCCTGAACAAAAGACTTACTGGGCACAACTCTGGAAAATGGCTAGATTTTGAGAAAATCATGGTTAAATAAGCCGTTTTTGAGTAGGTTAGAATGGTCGGCTACGAATGTAAACAAATAAATATAGATATAGAACGCGCTTTGTATGTAAATAAGTACACATATACCGACAAGAAGGATAGAACATAGTGCGCTGAGCGATTCTTATAAGCGGAGGCTAGATGAAACGCGTCCTATACTAAACACGAGCACTACGTATCAATGGGGCGTCTAAGTACGAAGAGAACCCGCTTATGGAATCTAGGTGGTGCGCTACATAGCTTTTTAACAGAACTTGCGCACCAGGTGCTGAGAAAGCATCTAGTTGAACAGGGTGGCCGATTACGCACTCCAGGTGGTGCGCTCCGTACTTTTTCAACAGAACTTGCGCACCATCTATCGAGAAGGCGTCTAGTTAAACAGGGTCGTCGATTACGCACTCCAGGTGGTGCGCTCCGTAGTTTTTCAACAGAACTTGTGCACCAGGTGCCGGGAAGGCGTCTAGTTAAACAGGGTCGCCGATTACGCACTCCAGGTGGTGCGCTCCGTACTTTTTCAACAGAACTTGCGTACCACGTAAAAATACGAAATGAAATGCAAGACTTTCCAGCAGACTACTTATGTGTGTGTGATTGGTCTCGCAGAAAATTCAAGATGAATTGTGAGAGGAAATGTGAGACTATTTAACAAACTAGTTTTGCCTGTACGATTTGTCTTGTGAAAATTCAATAATTAAATACATCAATTTTGAACAGACTAACTTTCTCCTCGCAATTAGTCTGGTAGAAGAGGCGAGAAAAAATGCGACAAAATTAATACAAAAATGTTCTTACCGCCGAATCATTTTAACATCCGATTTTAGTAGAGCAGTAAGGAAACCGGGATTGCGACTTGCATGCGGTCTAAAAAAAATGAAATCAACTACGTGTACAACATCAACAACATCAAATGGTACGTCGATATAATTGCCTTACCTGCAAAGCAATTCATGATCCCGTCTATTCTGCATCGCCTAACTTATTTGTGAATCAAAAAAAGCAGAATTCTAAACGTTATGACATAAAAAACGTAGTATGGTTCCATTTCGTACAGCGCATGGAAATTGGGATGCCGATTTCCTTGCTACTATATTAAAAGCAATTGTCTCAATCGTTAGCGATCAAAACACTACAATATTGTTTTATAATCGCATAGCAAGAAAATCGGGATATCCATTTTCTTGCAATTGGCATGGCATGTGAAAGAAAAGCATCCATTTCTTACTGCCACGAAAAAATTCGATTGCTAACTCCATTTCATTACATTGAACGACAAATAAACTCTCAATTATCTTGAACCGCTAGCACCTCATGATACCGGTGCCATTGTGTCGTTACAGAATGAAGAATCAAGTCCAGAAGTTCTACACATGCAAAGATATTCGAAGTTCAAATCACAACCAAATCGGGATCTTGTTTTAATGACTGAGTAAAGGAATCAGTAACTTTGGTTCCGATTCGTATCCCGAATTTTTTACGACTCAAATAAATAGGGATATTGCGTACCTCGATGTGTCTTATTTTTACAATCGATTTTTTGAGACGCAACTTAATCAGGATACATCAGGATACTGTCCTTGGTTAGTTTATTTTGCCAATCAATTTCTGTTGCCGCTAAACCAAGACCCCGATTTTCATGCGAAACAGAATCTCAATTTGTTAGTGCTTGTAGAACTTCAAGACTCATTAACCGTTTTGTAGTGACTCAGTGAAACCGGTGACTTACTAACTGCGCAAAAATATCGGGATTGTGTTTTACTATCATTTACGATGAAATCGAGTAAGCAATCCAATTTTTCATGACAGAAAGAGATGGGCGCTTTTCTTGCACATGTCAAACCTATGGAATAATTGTTTTCTGGCACTTGCAAGAAAATAGGAATCCCCATTTTCTTGCGACGTGAAATACATTAAGATGTGAATATTACGTTGAACGAAAGCCACAATCTAGATTTTATTGTACGTCTGGTAAAGGGCGGTACTGATTTCAATGTGTCGTTAGAGCGCCGATTATCTGGTCCTGAATTTCTGCAAACGCAAAGATAGTATGAGTTAATCACGAGAAAATCAGGATATTGGTGTTATGATTGAGCATAGAATTCAGGAAACTTTGGTTCCAATGTAGATCCCGATTTTTTTGCGACGCAACTAAATCGGAACACTGCTTTTCAAGATGTGTCTTTTTTCCCAATTAGTTTGCAGATCCGCTAAACCAGGATCCCGATTTTCTTGCGGTACAGAATCTAAATTTCTTTGTGCTAGCAGAACGTCGAGACTCATTCATCGATTTCTACTGACATTTATTAGCTGCGCAAAAATATCGGGATTGTGCTTTTCTATCATTTACAATGAAATCGAATAAGAAATCCAATTTTTCATGACAGAAAGAGATGGGCGCTTTCCTTACACAGGTCAAACCAATGGATTTTCTGGCACTTGTAAGAAAATAGGACACCCGATTTTCTTGCGTCGTGAAATATATTATGATGTGAATCTTTTTACCGCCCACAGTGAAACCGGTAATTTACTAGCAGCGCAAAAATATCGGGATTGTTCTTTTCTATGCTCAACCATTACACCAAGATCCCGATTTTCTTGTGATTAACTCATACTATCTTTGCGTTTGCAGAAATTCAGGACCAGATAATTGGTGCTCTAACGACACAGTGAAATCGGTATCGTTCTTTAGACGTACAATAAAATCTGGATTGTGGCTTTCGTTCTACGTAATTTTCACATCTTAATATATTTCTTGTAGCAAGAAAATCGGGATTCCTATTTTCCTGCAAGTGCCAGAAAATCCATTGGTTCGACTTGTGCGAGAAAAGCGACCATCTCTTTCTGTCACGAAAAACTGGATTGCTTACTCGATTTCATTGTAAATGATAGAATAGCACAATCCCGATATTTTTGCGCAGGTAGTAAAAGTCAGTAGAAATCGATGAATGAGTCTCGACGTTCTGCTAGCACAAAGAAATTCAGATTCTGAATCGCAAGAAATTCGGGATCTTGGTTTAGCGGCTGTGCAAACTGATTGGGAAAAAATACACATCTTGAAAGACAGTGTCCCGATTTAGTTGCATCGCAAAAAAATCGGGATCGAGATTGGAACCAAAGTCTCCCGAATTCTATGCTCAATCATTACACAAAGATCCCGATTTTCTTGTGATTAACTCATACTATCTTTGCGTTTGCAGAAATTCAGGACCAGATAATCGTCGCTCTAACGACACAGTGAAATTGGTATCGTTCTTTAGACGTACAATAAAATCTGGATTGTGGCTTTCGTTCTACGTAATTTTCACATCTTAAAATATTTCTTGTCGCAAGAAAATCGGGATTTCTATTTTCCTGCAAGTGCCAGAAAATCCATTAGTTCGACTTGTGCGAGAAAAGCGAACATCTCTTTCTGTCACGAAAAACTAGATTGCTTACTCGATTTCATTGTAAATGATAGAATAGCACAATCCCGATATTTTTGCGCAGGTAGTAAAAGTCAGTTGAAATCGATGAATGAGCCTCGACGTTCTGCTAGCACAAAGAAATTCAGATTCTGTATCGCAAGAAATTCGGCATCCTGGTTTAAAGGCTGTGCAAACTGATTGGGAAAAAAGTGACATCTTGAAAGGCAGTGTCCCGATTTAGTTGCGTCGCAAAAAAATCGGGATCCAGATTAGAACCAAAGTTTGCCGACTTCTATGCTTAACAATTACACCAAGATCCCGATTTTCTTGTGATTAACTCATACTATCTTTGCGTTTGCAGAAATTCAGGACCAGATTCTTCTATTTTCGTGGTTGCAAGAAAATAGAGATCCCGATTTTCTTGCGAGGCGAGGAATAACACTATATATATTTTTTTATCGCTAGAGATTTAGACTTTTGCTTTTAGTGAAGCGATACGGAGAATGATATCACAATTTTCATCTGCTGTTCACAGTAGAATGATTTGGAATAATGTTTTTTTAGTCGCAAAGAAATCGGGTGATGTAAAAAGTTTGGGATCCTGAATTGTTTCGCACATAAGGAATTGTTTTCATCGTACCATTCAACATAACACATGCACCAAAAGTACTTAGTAACCGTTTTTTTTTTTTTGTATCGCACGAAAATCGGGATCCCGATTTTCCTGCAGCTCTACAATCTAATATGTAAATAGTTGGGCGGTTGAAAGATTCACATATTAATATATTTCATGTCGCAAGAAAATCGGGATTCCTATTTTCTTGAAAGTGCCAGAAAAGAAGTATTCCATTGGTTTGACATGTGCAAGAAAAGCGCCCATCTCTTTCTGTCATGAAAAATTGGATTGCCTACTCGACCTCATTGTATTGATAGAAAAGCACAATCACGATATTTTTGCGTAGCTAGTAAGTCACCGGTTTCACTAAGTCACTACAAAACGGTTGATGAGTCTTGAAGTTCTACAAGCATTAACAAATTGAGATTCTGTTTCGCATGAAAATCGGGGTTTTGGTTTAGCGGCAACAAAAATTGATTGGGAAAATAAACGAACCAAGGAAGACAGTATCCTGATTAAGTTGCATCTCAAAAAATTGATCGTAAAAATAATACGAAATACGAATCGGAACCAAAGTTACTGATTTCTTTGCTCAGCCATTAAATCAAGATCCCGATTTTGTTGTGATTTGAACTTCGAATATCTTTGCATGTGTAGAACTTCTGGACCTGATTCTTCATTCTGTAACGACACAATGGCACCGGTATCGTGAGGTGCCAGCGGTTCAAGATAATTGAGAGTTTATTTGTCGTTCAATGTAATGAAATGGAGTTAGCAATCGAATTTTTTCGTGGCAATAAGAAATGGATGCTTTTCTTTCACACGCCATGCCAATTGCAAGAAAGTGGAGATCCCGATTTTCTTGCGACGCGATTATAAAACAATTGTAAATAATTTACTATGCGTCTCTTCGAGCCAAATCGTTTTATTTATACAAAATTTGCCAAACGTTTCAGGATATATGTATCCCCTCTTCAGTGGCTATATACAAGGTTATAAAAATATTTGAAAATTCATTACAATGTATAAATTTAAAGTATTAATTACAAATTATTGAAAGAATTTTTACCTAATATGTAAAAAACCTCCATCTTTCACATAGTAAAAAGACAAGGAATATCGCATATGGCGCTATAATTAAAACGTACAAATTTAATTATAAAATTGAAATTTACAAAACTTTTTTTAATAAAAAATTAACTTACAGGATTTTGACTCGAGAATTAAAAAACAGTACGGTTTTTTACTTTTTAATATAGACGGAGGATTACGCGATGGGGTTATTTCTATATTGAACTCACAGATTAAAAATAAGACGCATGTGCCTTATCATGAACGGATTATGTCTCATAACATTAGACGTACAAAACAGTTTCTAAAAAGCAATCCTGATTTATTTTTCACTAGAGCAGATAAGGGCAATGCTACGGTAGTGGTGAATCGAAACGTGTATATCTCGAAGGTTAATGAAGCCCTAAGCGATGAGAGATTTTATAGACTTGTTAAAGTCAACCCCGCTGCGGGGATTAAAAAGAGGGTTAAAAAACTCATTGACCTTTGGAGTACACGGGGCGTTCTAGAGTGCGATGAGGCCTTTAGAGGTCCGAAAGTGTATGGCCTGATAAAAATCCATAAACCGGACAATCCCGTTAGAATTATAGTTTCAGCAATTAATAGCCCGACTTATTTTCTTGATAAATGCATATCCGTCTTACTAACAAAACATTTTCCTTTACCAGCTTCACACATAAAAAATAGTATGCAACTGACAAATAATCTCATCAATATGAATATTTCTGATCAACACTGTTTCGTATCCTTCGATGTTGTTTCGTTGTTTTCGAGTTTGCCAAAGGAGGCGATTATACTGTCGATTGAAAAGAGATGGAAATGGCTCTCATGTTTGAATTGTATGTCGAAGAGTGAATTTATTGATGGTATAAAAATTCTTCTCGATTGTACGTATCTTGTCTTTGATGGCAAATTCTATAAACAAGTTTCAGGCGCTCCGATGGGATTTTGCTCGAGCCCTGTTTTTGCAAATATGGTTTTGGAGGATCTCGAGGAACATTGTCTGGGTATTGCAAAATCTAGCGTTCGACTTTTTTGCAGATACGTGGATGACTGTCTTTTGGTTTTGGACAGAGAGAAAATTGATTTTGTGCTATCTATATTTAATAGCTACAACAATTCCCTTCAATTTACGCACGAAATTGAAGTAAACAATAGTATAAATTTTCTTGATATGTCTATTATTCATGATTTAAGTGGCCATGTTTTTACTAATTGGTTTCAAAAAAATACCGCGTCCTCTAGATACATAAACTATTTCTCTCACCACCCAAAAAACAAAAGATAGCAATAATGTACAACTTATTTGATAGGGCGATATTATTGTCTGATCCGCGGTTTCACGGTGAAAATATCGAAAAATGCAAAAAAATTCTCATAGCCAATGACTATCCTCCAGATTTCATAGATAAATTTAGTAAGAAACGCATTGCTCGTAATTTGTGCATTTCTAAGGCCACATTGGAAGGTGCGGGTGCAGGTAGTGCGCATTCACATATTATTAAAAACAATAATTGTAATCCTAACTCTGGAAAAAGATATGCGGTGTTTCCCTACTACGAAGGGTTTAATAACAAATTAAAGTCTGTTTTGCAAAGAAATGACATGAGTCTCACCAATAGTGTTACTGATAAGTTTAATAAATTTATAAAGCTTGGCAAAGATCCTACTGCTGTGAATGATACAAGAAACGTTGTTTATAAGATCGACTGCTCCGATTGCGATTCTACGTACATTGGGGAAACGTATCGGCCGTTGAAAGCTAGGCAATACGAACACAAGAGATGTATAGAGAAAAAGGATCTAAACTCTCCCCTCGCGGTGCATGCGTTGGAGACGGGACACAGTTTTGATTTTAACAATATTAAAATAATAGATAGAGAGGCGTCTATTTTTCGTAGACGTTTTTCAGAAATGCTCCATATCCAGTTTTTTGATGGCACGCTTAATAGAGCTGAGGATACGTGTCGCCTCAAAGCAAGTTATAAAAATGTTATATCTAATCTAAAAAATAGTCCAAATAAATTTTAACTTGTAAATAATGGGATTGCGGAGGCTCGGTGGCGAGCAGACTGTATCAGGAGCCTAGCATGCAGGTAGAGGTGTCATGCCGCTTCGCGCTCTCTTCAACTCTGCCAACACATGCTCGATAGTGATTGGCTGGCGAGCCGGAGCGGAACAGCCTCCCGACAGCTGGTGCGCAATTTCTGTTGAAAAACTACGGAGCGCACCTCCTGGCGTGCGTAATCGGCGACCCTGTATAACTAGACGCCTTCCCGGCACCTGGCGCGCAATTTCTGTTGAAAAACTTCGGAGCGCACCACCTGGAGTGCGTAATCGGCGACCCTGTTTAACTAGACGCCTTCCCGGCACCTGGTGCGCAATTTCTGATGCAAAACTACGGAGCACACCTCCTGGAGTGCGTAATCGACGACCCTGTTTAACTAGACGCTTTCCCAGCACCTGGGACGCAAATTCTGTTGAAAAGCTATGTAGCGCACCACACAGACTCCATAAGCGGGCTTTCTTCGTACTTAGACGCCCCATTGATACGTAGTGCTCGAGTTTAGTATAGGACGCGTTTCATCTAACCTCTGCTTATAAGAATCGCTCAGCGCACTATGTCCTATTCTTCTTGTCGGTATAGATATACTTATGTACATACAAAGCGCGTTCTATATCTATATTTATGTGTTTATATCCGTAGCCGACCATTGTAACCTACTCAAAAACGGTTTATTTAATCATGATTTTCTCAAAATCTAGCCATTTTCCAGAGTTGTGCCCAGCAAGTCTTTGTTTCACGAGATTATCAACTACAACTTATCAAAGTTGCAGCCGATTTGACCGGGACCTCATTTCCTATCATTTTGTACGGGGTCCTTTCCGAGATTAATTAAACGTTGTATTTCGTTAGAAATTTTCGGTTGTAATACAAAAGCTGCATGATGTGGTTTCAATTCAATTATTTATTCAATGATTAATTCAAGTATTTTTCTACCCGTGTAGCATCCTTGTGTGTTTGAAAAAAGCATCGGAAATTTTTCTAACATTAATTTTCGAATTTCATTACTTTCGATTTGATAAATTTCGCTAGTTTTCACGTTCGCGTTCTGTGCTGTAGTTATTGGCCATAAAACAAAAGCCTTTAACCATTGTCTACCTATTAGTGTCGGTCCTTGTCCTTCGATTATGTATATGTCGAGTCGTTTTTTATTGTTTACAAAATTTACTTTCAAATTTTTCAACATTCCTTTCGGGTTCAATGGTACGCTACCATATGTATTTAATCGTAAATCGCTTTTTTCAAGTGTGACGTTTGGAAAAAATTTTTGCATATCACGCTCTGACATAATTGTTACATATGCGCCAGTATCTATTTCCATTTTAATTTCAACATTGTTAATTATTAAAGTTTCAAATAATGGATTAGCTGTTATTTTATTACAATCGTGCTCTGCTAAAATCGAGTAAAATTAGCGATCTGTATCTGCCTGTTCGCAGTCATTGTTTTCATCATCCCGTGAATTTATTTTATTTTTTGAATCATTGTTTTTGAAAAGATGCCCTTTATCATGTTTTTAAAGCATGCTTTTTCCAAATGTCCTACTTTGTCACAAAAATTGCAAGTTTTGTTTCGCATTTTACAATCTTTTGTATCATGCCCGTTTTTGATACCGCAAAATAGTACAGAAACATATTTTAAAACGTTTTTGTGAATCATTCGCGTTAGATTTATTTACGTTGTTTTGACTGTTACCTTGTCGTTGCTTGCCATAGTCCTTGTATATTTTGTGTGACTAATCACACAAAATATTTTTGATGTAAAATGAAAAATAAAATTTTTTGTGAATTTGACAATTTTTTATTTTTTTTTTTCAGGATTTAACTCGGGCCTGACACCTTAATCTTTTCAATCCATTGACGGAAAACCAAGGCTACGGAGGTGGAGTTGTACACAGAAACGAGCAGAGCCGGAACGACGAGGTCCATAAAAAGCAGGCCTAACCGGGGAAAACACGCCGTAGTATACAGGGGCTGTAAATGGATTATTTCGAGCCGAGTAAGACATTTTGCGACCCCTATAAAAGGGTAAGAGCTAAATGAGGCCGAGAAGGAGCGGGAACAGCTCGTGCACTCGAAGGGCCAGAGGAGAGAGCCCAACAGATGAACAGCAGCAGAAGCAGATGAGACGGCAGCAAGACAATGAGGAGCGGAGCAGAACGCTGAGCCATATGAAAAATAAGGAGCACCATGCGGGACGATGAAACGATGTTACGCCAATTTTTAAAGGCGTTGGACGACGCAAAGAGGAAAACCCTGGAGTCATAGCAACCAAATCGAGATCTTTCGACGCATTACGACAAGCTGCGAACTCTTGAGTGGACGGTGCAGTGCGCGCTCAATAGACTTTTGAGTACGGTGACTGTGCCAATACCGAATGCACGGATAGAAGTCGATGAAGTAAGGAAGACCAAGTCCAGTTCAAGGTTTGTCGATGAAGATGTGCCACTGACGAGAACTAGGAAGTTGCAGGCGAGACACGTCGGGTGAGAGCCCTCAACAATGTCGCTGGGCGACACACGCGCCGGTCACGAGGATCAGCAGCAGAGCGAGAACGATATCAGAGAGTCGCTGCCGCTGTGCGTACCGAAAGAGCCACCCAGCGGGGTTTCGCCTAGAACTGCATCGAGGACACGGCATCCGCAGCGACAAAAACCGAGACCGATCAATTCCCAGTTTACTGGAGATAAGGACAAGATTCGCGGTACAAATCGCGCATGCTTCCTATTTCACTATTTCCGATTCTTTTCACTGCACGTTTGGCGTCACTGTGACGTGGTAGTTTGTACAACCTGTAGAAGGCCGCTCACCTCGTTGACCTATAAGGTAGATTGGGAAATCGTATTTAATTATAATTGATGAACGCCCAAGATCGCGATCGTTGATTCACTGGGTTGTCTCGACTGTTGATTCTCTGGTACTCTGGATCGCAGGCTACAAGAAGGGAGGGGAAAGTACCCAAAATAAAGGTACGAACGATTTAAAAACTGTGCAAGTGCTCGCGAAAGAATGTTTGTTAATCTCGAAAGACACACGGGGGGAATTGCTCAGTTTACTACTTCTGCTTCCTTTGAAGGCCCCATGGATACTCTGTCAATGCTCGATGGATACTCTGTCGATCTCGATGGATACTCTGTCGATACTCGATGGATACTCTGTCGATGTTCGATGGATACTCTGTCGATCTCGATGGATACTCTGTCGATACTCGATGGATACTCTGTCGATACTCGATGGATACTCTGTCGATGGCCGATGGATACTGATGCTCGCTGCCATTCGGCGTCTACACTGGTTCGCGGCGTCTGTCTCTATCTAGCTCGCACTCATACACTTTCTCTTAGATCGCTCGCTTTCGCCTATCAGAATATCACACGCGCTCGAACAATATAGCACACTATCAGTCTCGTGCCCTCTTATACATTTCTTCTGTAGGCGTGCGAAATACAAAATGATTCAATCACACTTCTCTGATTGTACACTCTTTCAATCCGCAGTTTTACAGTAGATCACAGTACGGTACGCTTACACTATTTTCTGTCGCTCGCACGCAGGCTGTGGATCGAGCTGTAGCCCTCCACTTCTTCCCAATATCATGCACACTACGGCGGGGTGCCTCCACTCTCTCCTGTCTATCTATAAGCGCACACTTTCACGCATACTATCTTCGTCTTTCTCTCACTCATTCGTCGGTCGCTATCTAGCCAACATGGCGGTGGTCGCTCGCGCGCGTTTGCCTCGTGGCTCACCATTGCTACAGTACAGTCTCTTCCTCTCTCTTTCGTTCACTCTGCTTCCATATGCTACCAAGAAACACCCCCGAGTATAAGATATTGTTATCTTACTTGGGCGGTGTCCCGTCGAGCAAGCCCTTGACCAGATCCCCGTCACAGTATATATATATATATATATATATATATATATATATATATACACTAGGGGATCATTTGCGCGCGTAAACGCGCGCGTTGGTTTTGTAGTATGTGAACTTTAAATGTATTATGTGTAGCAGGTTAATGTATATTAGTTTATTAATATTATGCTTTAAATAATTCATTGGCTTGCAGGAAGAACCACTTAACTGATATTTTGCAAAAAAAATTTTTTTATGTCGAATTCGTGGTGCTCTTATTACCCTTTTTCATTGTACAATAGTAGGATTTACCATTGGAAAGGGCATGAGTTAAACTTTAAAAATATGCCCCGCCCGAATTTTTTTAATCGCAAATTGTATAAGTTACGAGCCCTCAAAGAAAGTGACCGCATAACCACTTATCTGCAAAGTTCCCGCGTCGAGAAAGAAACTATTTACAAATGTAATACTACGGTTGTATCCGTATCAGATACCTAATGAAATGAGCCAATACTTAGATATGTTCTCTGACATTTCAATCTTATATGTTACTCCAAACATTGAAATCGTTTTTTCTCGGAAACACGAAAATATCACTTAAGTGGTTCTTCCTGTAAGCCACCGAATTATTTTCTACAAATTAAATATTTTAAATATATTTTTATTAAATTGATGATTATTAAATAAAACTAATAATTTAATAAATTTTACTGTATCAGAAGTTGCAAGTACAGAAGCACTGCGCATATGCTCAAAAACACAATAATCACTCTACAGTTCTTATATCACTCAAAACTTTGTATTAACCCTTATTTTCTTTCAAAAATTCGATTAAAATAAAACTAAAATTTTTTTCTTTACCCTGTATTCTCTTTTATTCTCTCTTTAAGTATTTTGATCATTCAATTATTCACAGCTTTAACATTATCTAAAATTTAACTGAAGAAAAAAACATTCTCACAAATTCTTTAAAATATTATAATTATAAATTAATTAATACTATAAATTAATTTGACTCTGTTCTTTAATTTCTCGATTCTCTGCTCTTTTAAATACTTGTCTTTCTTAAGTTGAATTATGAAAATTATTCAGGTTTCAAATTAATACAAATTTTACTTCAAAACATATTCTTTGAAATGCTTTAAAATCTTTATTCTACTCAATAATTCAACTTTAAACAAGCTCGCGTAAGGCTCTTTTTCGTTTATAAGAAAGGTAATAGCCATTAACAATCTCTATATTATTCAATTACATAACTTTAAGAAAAATATTTCCTCTCAATAAATATCTTAAATATTATTTAAATTAATTTGTCTCTCTGTTCTTTAATTTCTCAATTCTTTTTGGTCTTTTGTTAAATCAAAATTTCGCAGTTTTTACATTACTCAATTATTTTATTTATAGATTACTCAATCATGATAATCAGTATTGTTATAATTGGTCGGGCACAGTATGTTCGCATAGTCGATCTTTATAAAGACTGTGACACGGCGGGGCAGGTGGCTGCGGCGGGCGAGAGGAGAGAGGCACGTCGGTGCGTCTCCCGGGGAGTTTTTCGCGCTCGCGCGTGGGCCTTCCCCTCCGCGGTCCTGAGTCGAGCTATGCGTCGCGTCTATTATTTTTCCGGGGTGCGGGCGCCTTGACGCGACACGGATGGCTCACTCACAGGCTCGGGACTCGACTAAGACTCTTTATTTCACGGGTCGCTTGAGCCGGTAATTTTGATATATGAATTCAAACACTTAGATTTAATTGAATTTCCTTTATTACTTCTCACTACATTGGCTGCTCGCAGACTTCCTCGCGTACGGCCGTTGTCTCGTACTCTGTGAAACGACGACACGAATACAGACGAGACGCGGTTGTGCGCGGGTGAATAAAGGCTGCTGAACAAAAACTCTCAAAAACTCTGGATGCTCGAGGCTGCTCACTAGGAGGTTGGCTCGGTACTACTCGTTCGCTCACTCGCCTCGGCGCTCTATCTCGCCATCTCACACATACACGCTCGCATCGATGTACAGTCGTCACGTAATCGGCCGCGGCAATTTACAAATTTCTTATCTTTATTTTCTTCTCACTCACACTCTGGCTTCGGCACACTCGCTCGCTTAATGCCGTTGTGGAGAGCCCTGGCGCCTCCACTCCGACCGCCAATAACATTTCGCGTTACACACAAGGCTCGGTAGCCTCCACTCTTTCGTGCTCCGCGACGGCATCGTGCCGTCTCTCTCGCACTCACATACTCTTCGGCACGCGCCGTGCTGCGCGCGCTCACACACACACATACGCACGCGCTCGCTCACTATAGTATACGCGGCCCAGCCGCTCGTCGCGCCGCTCGCTGTAGCGCCATGCGCTGGCTACGTTCGCCGTCGCCTCGTGCTCCTAGGCGGTGTCATGGCGGCGGCTGCGGCTCAGCGGTGCGCCTGCTGGCTCTGCGCGCCGCGCGCGGCCGCGTGTAGTAGTCAGCGGCGCTCCCACTCCTCGCGCGCTCTCTCGCTGCTCGACGGCCGTGACGTCACGGCGGCGACTCGGCTGGCTGCTACTCTCGTGCGCTCTCCCTCTCTCTCTCCTACGGCGCGGCTCAGTGCCGGCGCCTGGCTACGGCTCAGTGCCGGCGCCTGGCTACGGCTCAGCTGTTTTCTCCTGTAAGCACCCGTTGCCATTAGAGTATGTTCTTCTGCTCAGTTTCGGGTGCCTGCAGGAGAGTCACTCAGCTTTTCTACGACGGATTCTCCGTCGCATTCCCCCTTCCAAACCTTCAATGCCCTGCATTGTTAGGTTTTCCAGACTAGGGGTGCTGAGCGCTCCCCGCAGGGACCCTCCCCGACTGTGGGTTAGTGGTTAGTAACTGTTCTCTCCCCTGTGTTGGGTCTCTGCTGCCTTCGGGTGTTGCTGAAACGAATAAACTACCTCGGTGTTCCTTGTTTCCGATTTGAAGTCGTTTCTCCTCCGCTCGGCGAGTCTCTCTTACTCAGTTTCTCCGGGATATGTCGAGTAGAATAGGTATGGATAAAACGGAAACAAAGACGCTTACCTCTACTTCTTTCCGCTTCCTTGCGGACTCCCCGGGGTGAAAATCCTCTCGAGGATAGCCTCCCGCAGGTGTTGGGGGCAGATCCTCCACCCTCTCCAGGATTCTGAGGATTTCTGAGGGCGCCATCCGGGCGCTAGGCTCGCCGATGGCTTCAGGACTGGCCGACGGGGTGGTGGTGCGAGGCCTCGGGATGGGCTGTGGCTCGGTGGGGAGGGGCACAACGGCGCGGGGCCGGGGCACTGGCCGTGTCTCGGGCGGGCTCGGGCGCCTCTTTTTGGCCTGGGGCGGGTCCGATGTGCTGGCCGGGGGTGATTGGTGTGGCGGTTAGAGCGGCGGAAGGTCCGGCGATGGCGGCGTCGGTTGATGGGGCGCCAAAAGCCCGTTGCCGGCTCTCCTCCAGCTCCTCTCCCAACCCTGCAGCCATCTCGCGGTAGCGGTCGGCGCAGCGAGGACAGCCGTCCACCTCTACCCCGTTCCTGCCGCAATTGTGGCAGTAGGTCCGGACTCTGGGCCGGGGACAGTCCAAATGTCCGTGACCACGCTGCCAACAATTGAAGCAGGTGTACGGGGGAGGATCAAGGGCGGGATTATGCAGCAGCGCCCTCAGCCCGTCGAACCTTAGCCCGGTTAGCTTCAAGTGCCTCCTCCGGGTCCTCTTCCTCTCTCTCTCTCTCCTCGGCTGTTGCTTCCCCTGGGGTGCCGCGGCTGTCTCCGGTGCCGGTGGGGATGAGGGGGTGTCAGGAGGTGTCTGGGGCACCACCTGTGGGCGCGCGGGAGTAGGTTGGGGTTCGCTCCGGATCGGGGGGCCTGGTGGCGTGGTCTCGCGTGGGCGGCGGGGCTCCTCTACTGCCGGGAAGTAGTCTTCCGCCGTCCACTGCACCGGACCTCGTCCTCGGCGCCTCCTGGAGCGGGCTCTCCTCTCCGGCTCGTGTGGTGGCGGGGGAAGGCGCTCGGCCGGCCTGTAGGTGGCGACCGTGAGGGTACCGTCCTCCATGTCCCAGTCCTCCTGCCCCAGTCCACCTTCAAACACCTGCACCGGCGCGTAAGGGCACCGATACTGCGGCTCTAGGCCTTCCTCGCGAAACGGCACGTCTATAATCCGCGGCTCGTCCAACCGCCCGTACGGTTGGGGCCGCACCTCCCCTTCTCCCTGTACCCCGGAGCTTCGCTCTACGGCTGGCGAGCTCGTCTCTCTCGTTACGCCGGAGCTGAGCTCCACGGCCGGCAGACTTACCTCCTTCGCTACGCCGGAGTCACGCTCTACGGCCGGCTGGTTGCGCTGGATCTCGGTCCAGTCCCATCTGGGCCTGGGTGCCCGCGGGAACTCCTCCCGAGTACCCTCGCCGTGACGCGCGCCCAGCCGTGCCCACACGGAGCTGGCTCATTGGAGACTATCCCCCGTACCGGGAATAGGCTCTCCAGTCGTGCAGGGGGGAGTCTCCGGTGCCAGTCCCGGTGTAGAGGGGGCGGCGTTGGCGATGCGTGGAGGGATGTCGACGGCGCGGGGGCCCCGTCGCGGCTCCTTGGGCCTTGCTCCCTTTAAGGTATAATCCCTAGTGGGTAGTAGCGGCTCGAGGGTCGTCGTCGGGGCGGCGGGTTCCTCCGACTCCCGCAGGAGGTCGGCCTCCTCCTCCAGGGAGACGCAGCACTGCAGGTCTCCCTCCGGGTCATCCGGTCCCACAAGGGCTGCCTCATCGTCTGAGGCGTCCTGCCCTAGGGGTGCGGGACGGGTGGCCGGCACTTCTTCACCCTCCATGGCCTCGGCGGTCTCCTGGAGTTATAGTGTTGGACTTCCTGTACGGCTCTGGCTGATATGGTACTGGGGATTCCCTCTAAATCGAACCGGATAACCAAATATCCCAGGATTGGTGTTCGGGCTCCTGTAACCGTCTGGATGTGGGCTGTTGCATTGCGAAGCCGACTGGCGAGACGCTGAGCTATCTCCGGTCCTACTAATGATACAACTGCTCCCGGGTCGAAGAGCGCCCTGTATTGCTCCCCTGCGAGGATAACTCGTAAGTAATTCCGTTTATCAACGGTGATTCCCGCAATTTCTTCGTCATCCTCCTTCATAGAGCTAGGCACGTCGACAAGGGTGGCGTCGTCCTTCGACTCGGGGGTACTCAGTAAACTCAGTGCTCTCTCTATCGTTTGCAGTTGCTCATACTCTTTTTCTTCCACCGTATCGCTACTATCTTCTTCTAGCCACGTCGCAGCCTCGATTATTTCGATCTCGTCCATGTCGAAATCGTCGTTGAAATTGTCCAACACTGATACTCTCTTCAGCTGCTCTTGTATTGCTTCATCTTTTCCCATGGCGTTCTTTCGGGTTCTCCTGAATCCATCGCCCAAGTCAGGCGATCTGTGGCTGCCTTCACAGGTTTTTCTTCCTCTTTGTGCGACGTGGCGCGGCTCAGGCTCGCGGGTGGTGCACACAAGTATCTCTGATTCAACTCTAAGTTTTTCTCCTCAACTCTTTTTCTCCATACATCCAGATTGAGTTTTGCAAACTCCTCCGCACTCAAGTTTTTTGATTTCTCGGGTTTTCTCTCTGGCTCGGATTTCTCGGATTTCTCAGATTTTCTTTTGACTCAGATTTCTCGGATTTCTCAGATATTCTCTCTAACTCGGATTTCTCGGATTTCTCAGATATTCTCTCTAACTCGGATTTCTTGGATTTCTCAGATTTTCTCTCCAACTCGGATATTTTCCTCGTAGCGTTGCTACTGCCCAGAGGCTCAACCGGCGTCCCGTTTGGCGTGGCTTCCGCAATCTTTTCTACTCGGACTTCTGATTTCTTCAGTTGCGCCGTGACTTCCTTATCCTCGTCTAGTGAGTTTCGGCTTGTCTGCGGCACTCTCTTGCTTAAGACTAGTTTTCTTTCTCTGCTCTCCTCTTACTTCCAGGAATTTTTCAATACCTCGTGCTTGGTGCTCTTCTTTTCCATTGCGGTTGTTCCCTGTTTGGCTATGTTTTTCTGGTTTTCTTCACTTGAGGTAGGGGTGAAATAGGCTCCTATCCCTTGATTTTGTTTGTCTACCGCTAGCTTTAGGTTAGAACTTCCAATTCTCGGTATTGATACTCTCGGCTGTGGCTTCTTCGGTGTTGCATCTACTTGACTCTGTTTTAGTGGCAGCATGCCACTCTCTCTCCCTTCCAAGACTGACGTCCGAACAGGAAAGTCAGTCTTTTCTATCACCAAACACCCTAACGCGGGAGTTGGCTCCAAAGGGGGTTCGATGACTGCGGTTGTGGGGTTTGTTTGCGCCTGTGGGGGTTGCTGTAATTGTGGTTGTTGCTGAAGTGGGGCTTGTGGTGGTGGCGGGGGAGTCAGCGGCCCCTGTGCTGCTCCCGCCTGCGCGTTTCCCAAACCGTTTCTGATTTGAGCGCACATCGGGCGTTTGGCAAGTTGGAATCTTGCACCTTTGTTCCCGCAAACCTGGCAAGTCGGCTCTGGCCTTACCGGACAGTTTTTCAACTGGTGTCCCATCTGTTTGCAATAGAAACACTGCGTTAGGTGACAGTTAGCTGCACGGTGTCCGGTTTGGTGGCATGTGTAACATGCTCCTACATAGTCGGCTTGGTTTGCCTGGCTAGCGTTGGGCTTTTGCGTCGGTGGCGCTGTGTTTAGCGGTGGTGTACGCTTTAGAGTTGGTTGGTAAGTTTCCTGTATAAGTTCCTGTGCTGCATAGACAGTTTCTGCTGGCGGTAGTTGTGGTGGCGTTGGCGGAGTGTTCGCGGGTGGTTGGCCCGTTTGTGATAGAGGTGGTTGCTGTGGCAGCACTTTGTTCTTTTCTTCCCCTTTTTCCCTTAGTTGGGTGGCGTTGAGTTTGCGTCTGCAGCGGCTACTTCACCTACTTCCTCCACTAGCCGCCACCTTAGACTTGGTGCCGGTGTACAGGCTACGGCAGGAAAACGAGATTTCTCCACCGGTGGGGGTGGTGTATATCTTAATATCTTCCTCTACTTGCTCTTCATACCTTCGACCAGTATTTCTTCAAATCATGATACGTTTCGATGTGTTTGTTCTTCAGTGCCCTTCATATTCAGGTCTCACCTTTCATAAGGTGTTTGATCTGCTTCCTTGTCTTAGAGGTTTTCTTAGTGATCGGCTATATATCTGAAGCTTGTAATATATGCGTCGAGTTTTCTCCTTTACCTGTGTTCTCTTGTATAGTTCGTCCATTATGTCATTCGACGACATTCGACGTAAGCTTCGATATATATTCCCTCTGCCGTTGGTCTCGGGCTTCGGCTGCAAACTTTACGGTCGTAGTTCTTCAGGATTTGGAGTTTGGAGGCCATACTGTGTAGGTTATTTATTGTACCCCTTTCTGCTTCCCGACTTCTACTGGTTTCACTTCCTCGGCATCGTCTCTGGCTACTACGGGTTCTTCGTCTTGGTGTCCTACGGCTTGGCGAGGGACTATGATCTGAGTCACTGGTTTCCGGATGATTCGCTGCTTGATGAACTACTCGAGCCTTCCTTCTCCGCCGATCGCGTCTTCCGCGTTCGCTCCTACGACTTCTGTCTGTGGTGTGCTTGTCTGGCCTTTTGTGTCTTTTACCAGCTGATGACTCTATCGTTTCACTGTCGCTGGATTTCTCTTGGTCAACGCTGTATACAGGTGCGGTCGGTGTTTGTATTTGTGGCTGCCGTTTGAAATGGCTCGGTGAAATGGTGTTTGGGTAGGTGGTGCTCCAGGACGTGTCTGTTTCCTCCTCTTCTAGATTCGTTTCCCCTCGTCGTGAACCTGGGGTTCGTAGGAAGGCTCGTGCGAGGTCTTGGGTTTGTCGGGGGAGGAGCATTTCGTACGGGTCTGCCCAATCCTTTTTCTTGACCGTAGTCGATCGCCACTTATTCTTACCGCTCTCTCGTCGTTCATTATTGACTGGGAAGTCGTAATTGGTAGATATAAGTCTCGGATCTTCGGAGGCTCGCTCCGATTCTGCATTGCACGGCTTTGGCTGCTCATTCAGTTTGTCTCGGTGTGCTATTCCTATGATCTTTCGGTGAATTCCACTGATATATGCGGTATGTGTTTCGTCTGCTGAGGCGTTGTCTTCTGCGGGCAAATTGCTGTTTAGGCTAGGAATTTTTGGGATCGCTCCCGTTGATCTCGGAGTTGTATGAGTTGCTGCAATGATGGAGTGGCCATGGTATGTGGTCTCAGGTCCTTGGAAGGATCCTGATGACTCGGTGGGAGCAACATGTCCTCCATTGTGCTCGGAGGCACGCGACCATATTCATCCCACTCGTACCATGGGGCTTGGGCTACTTGGCTTTCTCTGATTCTCAATCGTAATAGTCTGTCTTTGAGGAGTTCCACAGATCCTATACTGCTCACTCGATCGCTCACCAATTGTTCGAAAACATCCGCTTGTGTCATTCTCTCGATGTCTCTGTGCAAGTGTCTGACACGCCTGTTTTTGCGCAATTCTTGCATTATTTGATAATGATTCTGCCTCTCATCCATCGTCAATACTAGTATCTTCTGTTTCGGAATGATTATTTGTTCTCTAATCTTCAAAATTATGTCTTCGTCTGATCTCTATATTCCCCCCCCCCCCCCCCCCCCCCCCCTTATCTAGTTAAATTGGAGAATTCTCGCAACCTGGCTATGTCTGGTTCTCTAGCTTATTCCCAAATCCCCTAATAACTGGTAAAGCGGTTTTCTTTAGTATGTTTGCTTCTACCTTCCCTCAGAGTAGTGCGAGGTGGATGATAGAAGAAACTTATTCCCCGGTGCTTACTCTGGTCAAGGGGGTGTGATCTGGGAGCCAAAATGTAATTCCACAAGTAGGAAGAAGGAGAGTAAGAATTATTTAGACACGGTAAATTATGTTCGCACCGTGCAGAACTGTATAAACGTCAATGTCCATGGCGCGATTTGGTGAGGCAGACAATGGTGTTAGTTTGGAGGCTGGTTGCGAAAAGTATTCCACGACACCACAAAACTTCACGTGTAGAGAGAAAAGGCCATTACTACGAACATATGTGTTATACAATGTCGAGACCCTGATTCCAGATGCTGTGAGCGACTGATCGTCCACCCTTTATAAACTTGTAAATGTAGAAAATTATGTGCGGCCGAGGCCCCTTCCCCCCGACACAGCGCCTACCCACCCCCTCTCCTACCAATCAGTAGTATATCTGTCTCTACACCTCGAAATCTTAACCCTTCGAGATTTACCCCTCACCTTTGTTTAACCCCTTATGCCTTTACGAGATATAACCTGTCCAACCCCTTCCCGCTTTTTATTATGCCCGTCACAAACATAATTGTTTGCGCAGGGCTCGGCAGTATTTTCCGTGACTGTCGCAGAGAGCAGCTCTGAGTTTGTACACGAATAATTATTCGGTGCGAATATGCGGTTACACAACACTCCTTGTATTCACGGACCAGGAAAAAAAACTTTTCGATCTAACGCGTACGGGATAATTCGCTGGTTAATCTAGCGGTCACTCTAGTCTCCTTAAAATTAATTTGACACGTTAGAATTTTCGTAGATCAATCCTGATTTTTTTTACAAGTTTGTGTGGTATTTTTGCGATTCCACGTACCCGATAATCAATTTTATTCGACCAGTCCCACTCCTCGAGGAGGTTGGATCTCAACTCGACGGCTCGGCTGCGACACGACACGCGAATTCTGGGTATTCTCAAAACTTAGTTTTCTTAAATTAATTAACCGCAAAATTTTTCTTGCACGTTGCACAAGAGAGAAAAAAAAATTAAAACGAGGAAGAAAATAATTAATCACTTGCTCTCTCGAGAGGGGAAAAAAAATTAATTTAATTAATTTGTTGTTGTCCTCGGGGAGATACAAAAAAAATTATTTTCGCGTCACTGTGTTCGCGCTGGCGCTCGGCAATTCTCCTCAGTGAGCAACCGACGCCACTATTCAATATGGCCGCCGGCGACTTGCTCGTTCGACCAAGATGGCTAAATTTGCGTTTGCACCGCACGAGCACTTTTTCACACGGAAATTCTTATAAACTTCTTCAATGTCTCGACAAAAA
>JACCIB010000917.1:0-70960 GCA_018906965.1 Philotrypesis tridentata | reverse complement strand
GGCGCTACCGGTTCCCACCGGTAATAAAGGAGCAAATGGCCAGAGAGCTGGCTAAGCTCCAGGAACAAGGGATAGTCCAGCCCTCCAGCTCCAATTACTCCTCAGCGCTTTGGATAGTCCCCAAGAAGCCGGACGCTCAAGGGAACAAGCGATTCCGCCTTGTGACTGACTTCCGCGCATTAAACGAGGAGACCGAAGGGAGCTGTCACCCCCTGCCGTTCACCAGTAATATCCTCGAGAATCTGGCGGCAGCGAATTACATCACCGTCATGGACTTGAAGCAGGGATACCACCAAATTGAAATGGATCCCAAGGCCAAGCACCTGACGGCCTTTTACGCGCCGGACGGGAAATCCGGCAACCAGCTCCTCCAATTCAAACGACTAGCCATGGGCCTCAAGGAAGCAACGCTGACCTTCACCAGAGCCATGGACCTGGCCATGAGGCGCCTACAGGGCGAGGAGGTAGAGGTGTACCTGGACGACCTGATGGTCTTCAGTGAGACCCTCGAACAGCACGGCGATCGCCTCCGCCGAGTGCTGCAGAGGCTCGTGGACGCCAACATGACCGTCGAGCCGAAGAAGTGCCAATTCTTGATACGCGAGGCCCAAGTCCTCGGGCACATAGTCGGTGGCGGAGTCATCAAGGCAGACCCGGCCAAAACTAGCGCGATGGCAAACTACTCGGTGCCCACCAGCGCGCACAAGGTCAGACAAGCCATCGGTCTATTCAACTATTACCGCCGCTTCATAAAGGACTTCGCGAAGATCGCAAGGCCCTTATACAAAGTGGCGCAGCCAGAGGGAAAATTCACCTCGATTGACTGCGATTGACGAATCCACCGGTGCTCAAGGCCCCGAATATGGACCAGCCCTTTATCGTCACGGTCGACAGTTCCGATTTCGCACTTGGGTGCATCTTGAGTCAGGGCAAGTTGGGCGCCGATCAACCATTCGGCTTCGCTTCACGCTGTCTCAAGGGTAGCGAGCTGAGGTACCCGACCTACGATAAGGAGCTGCTCGCCATGATATATGCAAAGGAGCAATTCCGATGCTACCTGTACGGCCGCAAGTTCACCTTCATCACAGATCACGAGGCACTGAAGCACTTCTACAAGACGAAGAAGCCCGATCTTCACTTCAACCGCCTGAAGGCAGCATTAATCGGGTATGATTTTAACATCGTCTACCGTCCAGGGGCGAAGAACCCAACGCCGACGCGCTGTCCCGCAACCCAGTGCTCGAGCCTGGCCAGGTAAACCCCGAGTTACCAAGGGAGAAGCTGTACCAGCTGGCCGACGAGCAGGTCGATGAGAGCCCGGACAAGGAAGCCGGCGCACCACCGGGCGCGTGTTCCGATTCCGCGCAGTAAAGCGGTTGCGCAAGAAAAAGCGGCTGACGTCGGAGTCAAGCGCCACCACGACGTTGGCACCACGTCATAGAGAGAGTCGCAAGCGAGTAGCGGTATATCTTAAAGGCGAATTCTTGGCGGTCAGAAACATCAGTAATGGATTCTACCTCTGCAGGACGTCACAAGACGTGATAGATCCCAGCAAGCCCGTGAGCGTACGGTGGCTGACCAGGCAAGCTGGCAAAGCTGGTGTGTACGCGCTTCATTTCCCCGACTCGATCCCGTTCCAGAGCATCCTCACGAACGTGACTCTGACCGCGATCGGTACGTCCAAGTGAAGACTTAGCGACAGCGAGCGAAATCGCATTGCGGAGATCCTGCAGGAATCCGTGCGAAAACACGCCCTGCCGGAAACTCAGCAGCCGCCCCGGGTGGCCTCTCCCACTGATAGAGCCAGCCTCATCACGACCTTCCCAAGGTCGCCGACCGCTCCGGAAGATATACGGCCGGAAACATGGGATATAGCACCCCTGGGGCACGAGTCAACACGGGGGATGTCGGCTTATAGCAGAAAGACCCCAAGACTGTATTCCCCGGCCCCGTCGGCAAGTGCAGCCGGCAGTACAGCACGGGTCCAGTTCGGCAGCCCCAGTTCATCGGAGCCAGAAATCACCTTCTCGGCCCCGAAGTCGACATAGACTAACAGCTCCAACCACACGACCGGCGCACACCCCCGCACACAGCCGAGCCGCGAAAATCGGGTAGGCCGCAGTCGCATTCTTCCATCTCCTTGCGAAACGCACCGACGCTCGTCCTTCTCTGGCGATGGCGCACCAGCTCCTCCAAAAGGAAGCTCGCCGTAAAGGTAAGCAGGCGGGCGCAGGGCAGCAGGAAAGGGCTGTGTATCGAAGTAGCGGAAAACGATAGCCCCCCCGAGAAGACCATCGCGACCACTCCGATCGCGGCCACTCCCCCAACCGCTGTGTCAGGCACATCGCCAGGGTGTGGCGGCAGCACTTCGCGGCCAGCGCGGACCCCTTACGCCAACAACTCGCCCACAGCGAGCCAGAGTCCAGGTGGCACCCCAGAAAGCGTGGTAGCACCCCGAACGACAGCTGGCGACAGGGCAGCCGATTCACTCCCGCACCAGGCCATAGAGGTCGACGAGACGGCCGACGGCACGATACCCGACGATCCAGTGGACGTCGGACCCAGCGAAGACTTTGTAGGTATAAAACGCAACTACGAGCGGCGGAAGTCGTCGTCAGACATGCGCTCGTCAGCGTCGTCAGCCAACGTGTTGATGCACACGTATATAAGGAAAGGCCGCTGCTTGGAGGCACACCTGACCCTGCAGCAGTGCCCGGATATCCCCAACGATCCCCCAGGTAATTGCCTCTTCTACTCCCTCATCAGGGCGGTACAGCTAAGCATGTCACCGCAGGAGCTGCGTCGCCGCCTCCTGGCGTCGGACAAACTGCTGGCCTGCGGCGAGTACGCGGAAACCAAGGCTATCCTGGAATCAGATCATGCATGAGGCAATGTGGATGCGCGTTCGTTTTCGCACACGAGTTTATGGTCAACGTATGCATCCACTTTAAAAGCCCGGGAGGCAGCACGATATTCTTCCACGTACTAGCAAGTGGCGCGGACCAAATCGTCCACTTGCACCTGGAAGGTCAGCACTTCACGCCCTATAGGCGAGTGGTAATACCGGAGGGTCGAGCACGTGGAGATGCAACTGCGCGCAGAATCCCCTCCCCCGGATGACGGGCATAGTTCGACCGTTTCCCCAACACTTGGCCGCGGGGAGCGCGCAAAGGGGAGCTCAGGAAAAGCCCCCGGGAGCCCGGAGGACCCTGGGAACGCTAGCTCAAGGGACAACCCGGCGTACAGGCAACCCTCGCCATCGCGTGCGGACATCCCCATGCCGCAATCCCCCTGCGGTGCAGGAGGCATATACCACGAGAACAGGCCGAGCGCGGCAAGCAGCCCCGCGCCCCGACGCCGCGACCGGACCCCCTCGGCGGAAGAACAGCCGCCACAAGACGAAGCACTCAGCAGAGCTACGGTCACCCCAGACCCTCACGGAGAGTCAAGCAGCCAGGTGAGACCAAGCCGGCGGACCTCCGGAGAGTCAAGAGTCGGGATGCCCACGGTGGCAACGGCAGCTCTCAAAGAGGACGCCCTCAGGCGTTACATCATTGCGCGCGCCAGACCTCCGCGCTAAAAACCGCCGTGGGCGACTCCCGACGGCGAAGAGGTACCGCCGTTCGTACACCTACGACCGGTGAAGGAGCATCCCTTCGCTTACAAGGAAAACCTTGTATACCTCACGGCGGCGGACAACAAGCTGTCCTCGGAGGTCCTGCGAGCACTCGTAGAGCGAGGCTACATCCACCCCGAAAGCCTAGCGGCCCAGCAACTCGACGTCGGTGAAGTGAGTATCTCGGATTGCTCGGGCCTCCAGGTCATAGGCCTATGCGTCAAAAACTACAGCGAAGAGAGGCCCATCCGTAGCGACCTGCGAAAGTGCCTAAAGACGCTCAGCAGGGTAGCAACGGCCCGCAAGCTAAAAAACTTCGCCGTACGCGAAAATTGCGTGCGACTTCTACTGGCAAAACATGCGGCATGACGTCAGGCAGTTTGTCGCTCGCTGCGGCATCTGCCAAACGAACAAGCTAGTCCGCATAAAAACTCGCGCGCCACTGCTCATAAGCAACACACCGGCTTTCCCCTTCGACCAGTTGGCGCTGGACTTCTACGGGCCGTTAGAAAGGACGAAACAGGGGAACCACTACATCCTAACGGCGCAGGATCTCCTCAGCAAGTTCACCCTACTGATCCCGGTGAAGCTAGCCAACGCGGAAGAAGTCGCGCGAGCCCTCACCGAAAAAGTAATATGCGTATTCGGCCCACCCGAGGCCATACTCACCGACCAAGGGACGCATTTCCAGAATCGGCTAATGGAAGAATTTGCCAGGCTATTCGGGATCCGAAAATTTTGCACGACCACATACCATCCCCAGTCCAATGGATCTATTGAGCGCATGCATCACACGCTCACCGAATACCTACGCAAGCACGTCAAGTCCTTCGACGACTGGGACTCGTGGACATCCCTATGCCAGCACGCCTACAACTGCACCGTGCACGAGAGCACTCGGTACTCGCCCTACGAACTCGTATTCGGGACCAAGCCGAGAACACCGTCCAGCTTCCCTCGTGAGGAATCGGCCCTGACGTATAACGAGTTCATCGAGGAAATGACGGGTGACCTAGAGGTGCTCCAGACAGCGGCAGCCATGAACCTCGTGCAGGCCAAATTCCGCTCCAAATATTACTATGACCGAAAGCTCAACATCAAGCACTTCCGCGAGGGCGAATTCGTCCTCCTGCTAAAGGAGCCGAAACACAAGAAATTCGGAACGGAGTATACAGGGCCCTTCGAGATCGCAAAAATCGACAACCGAACAAACAGCGTGACATTGGTGGTCAACGGTGACATGAAAGTCGTCCACGTCGACAAAATAAAGCGCGCCTCGGAATTCCTACTTGATACCGACTCGGAAAACGAAAGGCCGTGACTGCGTTGTTTTTTTTTATCGTTTTTTCCGTAGCACCGAACGTGCTACTATGCAAAAAAACGACAGTCAAAAATCGACGCACTCGCAATCCCCCCGCCTGAAGGCAACCATGGCCACGCCGAACTGCCCAACGCCATAGCGCATACCAATCCGCCATTATTTACAGGGCCATCCTGGCGAGCCGCATAGCCTCACCAGCTGGGCAAGAGGCCCAAATCCCGAGACGGACAATCCATCACTTGGATGGGAAGCTGGGCCTAATCACCGAGAAGATCGCCACATTGGCGTCGTCCAACGCTGACTGGAAAATCGTCCAGCGAACGGACCTTCAGCCGTTCTTTGAAGCCGCGGCCGGAATCGAAGCCAGCGTCGATCGAATCATTGGCGCGTGCGGCTGGAACTGCGAAAACGACACCATAGCGTTAGAGGCAAGGGCGGCGGCCAGGCAGGCCGAGCGGGTTAAGGACCTACTTTTGTTAAACGTGCACTTAATTGACAACGCGAAAGACGGTAAGCGCCGCGTCCGCCGCTGGTCCGGCATCGTTCCGTTCGGGGGCCCGATCCAGAAATTCTTGTACGGCACTCTGACCGAAGACGACGCCAAAGAAATACAGCGATCGATCCAATCGGTAGCTGGGGACACGCGCAAAACCGCGGCACTCCTAGCCGACCAGACCCAAGTCATCGAGCGCGAGTTGTCGCGATTAAACTCCAGATTAGAACGCCTCGATCTAGCGACAGAGGTCCTAGCCAACAAGACCACCTCTAACGACAAAAAAATCGCTGTCCTGAATGCCCTCGTCAGCGCCAGACTCAGCATCGAACAGCTGAGGGCCGATACGGACACCCTCGTACACGCGATCTTATTCGCCAAAAACGGCGCGATCCACCCGCGTATGATCTCCCCCAACGCGTTCATAGAGGTAATGACGAAGGTCAACAACTCAATGCCCACCATAAAGTTCCCTATCCCCCAGGACAAGGTATCAATCATGTCGATACTTGACATCTCGAAGATCGACGTCCTCTACGTCGACGGATGCCTGGTGTACCCGATTAACATACCCCTGCTCGGGTTGCAAGACTACAACCTATTTAAAGCCACCCCAGTCCCAACGACGCAGAACATCCTTGGCGCACGAGACATGGCGGCTTATATCTGGCCGGAGCACATCTACTTTGCGGTGAGTAGCTCTAATAGGACATTCATGCCAATCGCCACAGAAGTCGTCCCGAAATTACGGAAAATGGACGGGGGATTCATCGTCGTCAACCCAGAGCCGGCCCGGGAGATAGGAAACGATTCCCCCTGCGAGATAAAAATCGCTGCGGGGAGGGAGATCAGCGACCCGTCTTTGTGTGACATTCGTCTGAAGCAGCTGAGGGGCACGTTCTGGCTGCGTCTTCATAACGCTAACGCGTGGTTATTCTCTATGAGAGGAACCGAGAAGATCCTCTTCTCCTGCACGCGCAAGGAAGAGTTAACCAACGAGATCGCAGGAGTCGGCATTGTAGAACTCAGGCCAGGGTGCTCCGCCCACACAGCGGATGCCCACCTAGCCCGCATTCCTCAACGAATCTAAGTTCGAGACGATCGAGCTCGATTCAGAAAGGATAATCCAAAGCCTCAGCGAGTCAGCGGGCGCCGAGGCGGAACTGCGCGAAACCATAGAAAAGAAGGCAATCAGCCGAACAGAAGCACGGCAGGGGATGAACCTCGACAGCCTGCGTACAGGGGTGGCCCTACACGAAATAGCAGAGCGGGCCAAGGACATCGCGACCCGCAGAGCCGCGTCCTTCGAGCTCCGCAATCTGAGCAGCGCTTCCGCCACCTTCGGGTATTCAGTGTCGGCCACGATCATCCTGCTCGTAATAATAGAGGCAGCAATGTGCCTCTGTTATCACCGACACCGCGGCGGCCCCCTCCGCCGCATGCTAAGGTAACAGGAACAACTCATGGACCTCGAGCAGGCTGAGCGGCTGCAGAGCCGCAAGCGCGCCACGCGCGAAGAACGGGTATAACAGCCCCAAACCCCCCTCGCCGCGCCTTACAAGAACACCCCCCCCCCCAGGAGGTTGATGCGGTAAAGAAAAGAGAAGAGAAAACACTCACAGCCTCGAACTACATTTATTCTCCGTCACTCCTTCTCCATCGCGCAAAGGCACGTACATCGGTGACGGCGCCACGCACTCGGCGGACAGCAACTCCACGGCAGGCGGCGGACTTGCCGCAGCGAGCACCCCCCTTCCTGCAACATAAATCGTGTTAATTAATTTGGGGGCCGATAAAACTACACGCGGCCGGGCCCGGGAAGGAGCTACAGCGCGCGGAAGCCCACAATCCGCGCGCGGACATCAGCGACGCGCCGCGCCGTCGCGCGAGCTCGCAAAGCCAACTTCGGAGCCCCCCAGCCCAGCCAGAGCCGAAGATTGGGCCCAGCCCTCTACGCGAACGGGTAGCAGAGCACCTGAGCCTTAATCCCTCTGTTGGGTTAGCGAACCCTAACACTCACGGTTCGCGGGCTACAGCACTCGGAAGTTCGTAACCCGCACGACACGCGCACACGGAAAACCATTCTGAAAATCATTCTGAAAATAGCATTGAAGCAGATCATAACAATGGGTATAAAATTAATGTTATTGCGGGCGTACGGGAAAATCCACAAGTAGCTGCATTAGTAACACAAAAATCCCAATCAGATCCATATTATGAACAGTATTCTATTTATCCTGTACATGCGAAAAGAATAAATGAAAGCGACTCAAAGTTATATCAGATGTTACAAATATATGCCACTTCTTTTGATGTTCGTGCCAAAGATTTAGATTTAAAATGCTTTCCAGATTTATATCCTTACGGAATGTATGGACAGCACGAAAAAAGATCTACAAATTTAAGGGATTATGATTATATTAAAGCCAGATTGATGTCAAAACATCCGCAGTTTAGACTAAATATTCAGTACCTATTTTATTTGTTATTCAATAATAATATAAGACAGATCAGTGCTGGAATCTTTCACAAATTGAATGTTATTAATCCGCGCTATAAATATACTGTGAAGGAACTTTTAGAAAAATTAAATCATGATCAACTAGAATCCAATTTAGGAACTATTTTTGCACGTTTGCGAGGTACTGAAGCATATTGGAAAATGTAGAATAAAAATTGATGCGTCTCTTCGAGCCAAGTTGTTTATTTTAAAATTGCCAATTGCCAATTGGCATCAATTTTTATTCTACACTATTCCATCATCGAGCGATAGAGTCATTATTAAACATATTGGAAAATGGTTAGAAATGAACTACAATGCATGATGAATGAGTATGGTCCTGCTACATTTTTTATTACTTTAAGTCCTGGCGAGTGGATGTAGTCTGCATTTGTTGAGTACATACGTGAAGTAAACGGTTGGGAAAATGACAAGAGGTCTATTAGCGAATTAATAGCTGCTGATCCTGTATCATCTTCTAGATACATTAGGAACAAATTTGAAGCAATGCTGCGATATATACTTTCTACAGCAAATCGAATAGGAAAAGTAGCACCTTATTATTATGTTTGTGAATATCAGAGTAGAGGATTACCGCATTATCACTGTTTATTTTGGATTCAAAATTCTCCCATCTATGGTACAGCTTCCAATAAAGAAGTCCAAGAATTTATTTTACAAAATATAACGTGTCGAATACCCGATCGACTTATATCACCAGAACTTCATAGACGTGTTACAACTTATCAAAGTCATACCCATAATAGTTACTGTATGCGAAAGAAGAAAACGAAAACAGTGTTCAAAAGTGTTTGCAGATTTGGATTTCCTCGTCCAATAACTTCTAAATTAGTACTAAGAGAAGTTTCGCTAGCCATTGCAAACAAAAAGAAATTAAGAAATAAGAGTAGATTTTATGATTTACCTCGATCAACTGAGGAACAATATATTAATGATTATATGCCTGCCTTCATACATATTAACCAAATATGTTTCTTATTATGAAACTAAAGGAGAAAAAAGTACTTTAGACTTTTCTGATATTGAATCGAATAAGTCTTTATGTAGTTGTCTTTGGTCACTATCTATGAGAGCTCTAAACCACAGGGAGTGCGGAGCGATAGAAGCAGCTGACACGCTACTAAGTCATCCTCTCCATGCAACGGATAAAGATACGGTTACTAGGTGGTTAGGTGTCAGAATGATTCGTAGTAGGAAAGTAAAACTATTTAAAGAAATTGAAAAATTACCCCCAGAATCAACAGATATATTTTATGATTCATTTATTGACTGTCATTATCCAAATCGCCCAGAAGATTTAAAATTTATATGTTTATACGACTTTGCAAGGTGGTTCGATAGAACAAAAACGAGACCAATGAGAAAAACAGAATATTATGAGATGCCAGGGGGTTCTTTTTGCAGAAATCGAAAAAATCCTTATTTTATTCAACACTGGCACTATGATCCAATTAATCAACCAGAAGATTATTATTATGCATTATTATTACTATTTCAGCCATGGGGAGATATTGATGAGCTTAAAAATGGAGAAGAATCGTATACAATGTTTAAAAAAAACAAGATGAATTGATAGATGGAATGAAGTATCATGATAAATGTGAAATGATCGGAGAAGCTATAAAAAATATGAATGAGCTTATTCAAAATCAATTGCTGCAAGAAACGCAGGAAGGTGAATAATCTAATTTAGATAACTTACCAGAGGGCTGCGTTCCAATGGAGATGGAGAATGCTATGAAAGATTTTAAAGATATGGCTGAAAAAGTAGTTATAAATGAACAGGATATAGAAAATTCTATTTCGATGTTTAACCAGGATCAATCAAATATGTTACGTTCCGAATATTCTGGAGCAATTTCGATTGTTCTCGAATATTCGAAACATGGCATGCTGCACGAAAAGTGTGTTGCGCGCGAGCTGACGGTGTAGTTCCTTGGTGTCGACACTTGGCCTAAGGAATGTGCAACGTGAGCCGCAGTGCGATATACTTTGAGTATACGTAGTATAGAGGGCAAGGGGCGGAGGTTACAATTTCTGCCGTCAGCGCTAATTGTCGGCCGAAGGAGGCGATCGGCGACAATGAACTTCGAAATGAGTCAGTCTCTCTCGAGCACTGACCAAGAGTAGTTGAGTTCTCGAATCTAGACACTTAGAGTTATTAGATAAAATTGGACCAGATTATTATTTTGTGCAAAGAAATAGAATCAAGGAATAAATCCATAGTTATTTTATCAGAACAGAGTGCAGTCATTATTTTGGATACCTTAAAAATCGATAAATATTAAACAGATTAACTTGTTTGGATCATTAAGAAAATACATACATCTCTAAAAAACATATCTATATTTGCATCCATTGTCAATCGCTATACCAACCAGCAAAGTAAGCAAGGTAAGATCTTACATTAAATGTTTAAATATTGCACATCACAGCAGTGAAATCAAGACTCAAGACAGACTGACCATCTGTTGCTTGCGTAGCAAGTATTGAGAAAAAGCTCGTTAGTAAAAGTATTAGCTAAAAGCGAATGACAAGTTAGTCACCGCCTAGCAAAATATTTAAAAAAAAATCATTTCTGTATTACAATCTCAGAATCAAATTTTACGAATTTTCATAAGTGATCCAGGTGGTACAGGAAAAAGTTTCTTAATCGAAACCATTGCAGCTTGGAACAAAGTTATGCGAAAAAAGAAACTGCTGTTACAGCGCCTACTGGAATAGCGGCTTTCAATATTTCTGGTTTAACAATTCACAGATTATTTCATTTACCAGTAGAACATGGCGGTACAGCAAAATATAAGGAATTATCAGCTGCAGCCTTAAAACAAGTACGACAAAGCTTAGAAAATGTTGACTTGATTATTATTGATGAGATTTCCATGGTTTCTAATATAACGTTAATGTATATCCATTTATGACTTACAGAAATATTTGATACTTCCGATTGCGATGATGGCTGGTTCGGAAAAATTCATATTATAGTATTCGGTGATTTACTTCAACTACCGCCAGTTCGTGAAAATTTTTCTTTTATTTAATTAACAAAAAAAGATGTTGAAAAATACATTGGCGCTATAAGTTCATTTAATCTATGGATTCTATTTGAATATGATGAGATAACAATTAATATGAGACAAAAAAATGACAATCAATATAGCGATATTCTTTCTAGAGTAAGGTTAGGTTTTTTGACGGATGCTGATATTAATTTACTGCAAAAGCGAATACTACCATTTTCCGGTAGTTCTTGCACTGAAATAATGCAGCAATTATGTGCAATTTATGAAAAGTTACCTTCGAACACAGTGTGTTTATTACCAACGAGGCATATGTGCATATATTGAATGATGCTATGCTTAGCAGAATTGATTCTGAAGATATTAATCTTGTAGCTATTGATTCCTTTAAATGTCTGAAGAATTTGCAAAAGAAAATTTTAAAAATATTAGACGGAGACGTCGATAACGCTTGTGGGATTGAGCGTCAAATTAAAGTTAAAATAAATTCAAAAATTATGATTCGAAGAAATATTGATGTCTCTATTGGTCTAGTAAATGGAACTATAGGTACAGTACTTTCTGTAGCTAATGGTAATGGTAACGAAATCACTAGCGTTTGCATTAAATTACAAGATGGCAGGGAACATTCAATATCTAAACTAGAATATAAATTTGTCATCATGAACAATATATACAGTTACGGAATAACTATTCATAAAAGTCAAGGGATAAGTTTACAAAATGCGATTGTCGATGTTGGTAATTCTATATTTTCTCCTGGACAAACTTATGTTGCTTTATCTCGAGTAACAAAATTGGAAGGCCTACATCTAATTAATTTTGACCCAACAAGTATTAAAGCAGATCCATCTGCAATTTTACAATGCAATACGTTAAGGCAGAAATATCGTTCCGATCTTGAACAATTAACCGTTCAAAAAGATTGTATGTTTAGCAGACCTAGTGTTGTTCAAGATAGACGCTGGATATTGTCAAAACACATTTTAGCACATATAATTAATAATACGAATATTATATCAGAAAGCAATTGGGTTATTCGTGGCTTACCTAATGAGGATAATGTATCTTGTTATTCAAATGCTTGTATACAGAGTTTGTTTCATTCGTCGTGTGTAAGAAGAATTTTGTTGCAGAGCAAAGGTACTGATTTCCTAAAAAATTCATTCAACCAATACATTGCGAAGGCTGATGTTGATATGAAAGCATTGAGAGAATGTGTGAATGAACGGTATTATTCCTGTGAACAGCAAGATGCTGCGGAATTCCTTTTACATCTTTGCAATGCTTCAGTATTTTTACAGAATGTTATTAAACATGAAATCAATATTGTAACAAGGTGTCCAAGTTGCGATGAAAGGAAGTCAGTTACAAATTCGAATTACATTTTATCACTTTCGTTACCGAAAATTACACATACATTTACACTGCAAGAAATTTTTGATTATAATATTGATAATTGGAACGATATCGAAGGCTGTTACAGTAAATATTGTAAAAGTGAAAGATTGCAAAAAACCACTATAGAAATAAAATACAGTTACAATTATTTATTGTTGTTGACACGAAATTAAAAAAAATTAATTTTAAAATAAAAGATATACCACGGTGTACACTTCAAGTAAATAAAAAAAAATATAAAGTAATTAATTGTATATTTCATCATGGTACATCTATTGAAATAGGACATTATACTAATATCGTTCGCCAAACTCACTAATGGTTTAAAATAAATGATCAGTTCATCAAACAAAGAGCATGGCCTCGTGACGCGAAAGATGCCAACTTATTTTTTTTAGAAGAAATCATTTAAATCATTTAATTAAGAAATATACTCATTCCCAATGTCCGCGCGTGCGTGTGTATTCGTGTGTGTGTGTGTGTGTGTGTGTGTGTGTGTGTGTGTGTGTGTGTGTGTGTGTGTGTGTGTGTGTGTGTGTGTGTGTGTGTGTGTGTGTGTGTATTTATTTTTCATTGAATGAACTTTATTTTTTCATACCATCTGTATCATGTAAATAATCATTTTAAATAGAATGATATTTAGGGTCAATTTTGTGAATTGGGCCTACAGGGGATACCACAATTTTATTGACACTATCTTTTACAAGTTTTCATAATGTTTAAATTCGATTCTAATTTTCTTTAACGTTTATAAAATTAGGTTATTTGCACTAAAAATGACAGGACATCTATAAAAAAGAATCATAAGGGTATTGGAAATTGATTTATAATACAATCCTATAATAGATTAAATATTTGTGATAGATACGATCTAAACTTCTAAAATATTGAAATGCTACATAAAGGATTTTCTGTGTGTCAATAGTATACATAACGTACAGATGTTTTCAAGAAGGCAAAGTCATCAATCAATTAATTAATTAGCAATAATTTAATACGAACAGATTTATTTTTATGTAGCTTGTAACGGGGCAAATGGCTTTTGCACGGCGACCACGGTATGTCGCCGCGTCACCGAGTCCTACCTTTACTCTTTGTAGATGCTACCCGGCGTAGCTCCTCGATGATCTGCTAACTGCGTATACAAAGCCAATTACGACGAATACAAATGTGTGATGCGCCCGAGCATCACACTTACCGTGCAACTCCTTTTCGGATTCGGACAAGAGGACGAAGTGCGGACACGGGGAAAATGAACACTCAAAAGTTAACGCTAAAGAAATAAGTCGTGGACTCATATATTAAACAATGAAAATAGAAATATAATAATCCGCAATCACAGGTCGCATGCGCGACAGCGGAGATATAAAACGCTCGTCCTTGGCAAAGAAGGAACGAGTATTCCGTGGCGGGGAATACTCGGTCAACGGCGACTTTGCTAAGGAAATCTGATGTTCGAGATTCGACTTACGGTCGTGCGAAGCACGCGTGGCTTCCTCCGCACGCTATCACGAGCCGCTGCTCCTCTACGGGATCTGCTCTCAAGTCCTCGGAGATGCTCGGAGAAGGCGTCCCTTCTCCAGCACAAGGATGGAGTAGTCCTCGGTCACCTCGAAAATCACCGAATAGGACGCTGCGTCACCCGGGCACAACGGTGGCCTTGCTCTAGGTCTTAAGTTCACACGAAGAACACACCTGGGCGGTCAAATCGAATCTGAAAGTATTCGGTGCGCGGGCCTTTTCCCGATCTTCTCCCGCGCGTCCCATACCTTCGCACAGCAACTACGCTTACTGCTAACTTCGCATCGTGCGACATAACGAGCGCGCGCTGCTCAAATAGCGCGATATAATTTCTCGTTACAAGCTATGTGAGACAAATAATTCTGGACCTTAAAATAAAATTTAGTGTCAATAAAGAAAAAAAACGCGCCATTCTATTTACCTCGACGGTGGTGTGGAAAAGATAGATATTTATTTTTTAATCATGATGATCAAAAAAATTTAATAGTTATTTGCTGTACAGATGGTGTCGAAAAATTAATTATTATTACAATAAAATATGAACATACATTATACAAATTTTTTTTTATTTCGAACCTTTCAAAAGTAGTTAAATCTCTCCCTCGCCCTCCCCCCCCCCCGAAAAAAAACCTTTTCAAGGTAAAAGGCTGGCAAGTATAAGGTTGTTTCTTCATGTAAAAATTAAAGATTCATTTTCTAATACTTCATAACCTTTATGTATCAAAAATTCTAAGCATTTCCTCTACTTATACGGTTATTTCATTATACAAATTAAAGTTAATTTCCAGTCTCTTATATATAAATCTGATGTGGTGAAAATTCGAAATGCTTTATTCTATACGTCTATTTCATTATGTAAATGAAAGATTAATTTTGAAACTCTGGATAACTTTTATGTAGCCAAAATTCCAAGTGCTCTATTTTTTACGGATATTTCAATATACAAATTCAAGTTAAACTTTCCATAACAATTCTGTAGACAATATTCTAGTCTATTTTCTACGATTATAAATGTTTTCCTTACTAAAAGTCGATTAGAAAAGTGTTTATACTACAGTGATTAAAAAGGTATTTATAATCAGTTCAACAAATAATTATGTTAGGATGCATGTCTTCTTTTACCCCGTAAATGAGTCAATCACAAAAACACTGAAAAACATGATGCTTATACATTAAGCTGAATAATTCGAAACTCTCATTTATGAAAATATGACGCGTAAGCGTCTTCGCGTTAAGGGTCGGTTGCACAAACTAACATTTCTTTATAGTATCACTTCTCTATACCTTCCATTTTTCATAAATTCCAAATTCCATTTCATAATTTCTCGTTACACCCCTCTTCCAGACGCTGCGTAACTTACGAAGCAGCTCTACACATACGTCGCACGATTTTACCCACCAAATCACAACTAGATCTTACAACAAATCACACTATCAGGAATCCATGTACAATTAATCGTAGACAAAATACAACACACGCCGCTAAGTACGAGTTTTACGTGGTGACACGCTTACCACATCTTCTGTTTCACATCTCGTCGAGCCTTTCGGACACCCCGGTCAACGCTTGACCTCGCAAACATCAATTACAATAACCAAACTATTCGCATTCGACATATCAACTGTCGACGCCTCACCTAAACTACCGTATTGCTGACTGTCAGCACTCGACGAAATATTCTTTCTACGGAATCATTCTCGTTCACGCTCGCATCAGGCGGGTCGCTCTTCGCCTTTTCATAATGACATCCTTCGGTGGTCGAGATTCCTGCCTTCATACAACTTCTTGAGTTCAATTCTTCTCGCTCGAAATTTGGAAAGGAACGAACATCTTTCCATCATTGACACTCAACGGTGATGTAACCATCTTCTCATCACCAACCTGATCTTCTTGATTACCAAAACCAACTCGCGAGGTGTGGGATTCAGATATCCTTCCCACGATGCAATTTGTAGAAAAATCCGGGACAAATGCTACTCAGACTTCTTCAAATTATCCCCTCGAATAGAAATCATCGATAAACAATCGTTAAACTTCTATTACCATCTTTAATCAACAGCAGATGTTCATTTACTATCGCTTACGAGTTGCATCTTAAAACTCATAAATATCCTCCTTCTAAAACACCTAGAATCGAAACACTCGATCCTAGCCTCTATCCACCAAATTCCGGCGATTTTTTCCCGTCTAGTGGAGTAGTACTCACCTCCACTTGACTCTCTAGAATTCATCAATTCCTGAGTATAACTCAACTATAACTCTTGATCAATTCTAGCAAAACCACTGTTTATAACTACAGCGTCACTCATACCAGATCGCAACTCACAATTCCAAGTTGACACACTGCAAGTACCTTTCAACAGTCATACTTATCTTGCACGAATGATCTAGGCGTGCACTCCCACCATTCATGCTCACAGTAATCTGTGTTGAAAAAAAAAATATATTAGCGTTCGCGAAAACAGGGTTAACACGCCTGCTCGCTTGCGGTAATACCGAGGTCTTTTCAGATAACCGCGAATACATCTTAACCTCTTTTATGCATCCGCTTTTTTTATCCCTGGGCAGTTCTTCCTAATATGCCCAGGCCTCTTACATTTATAGCAGAGCAACTTCTTCTTCTGCTTTACACCTTTACTCTCGGACGATGTCGAAGCTTGAGAAACTTTTTCCTCATTCTTATGATGTTCATTCACTCTACGAATCTTCTGCTCCAATTGCTTCAGCTTGTCTTCAACAATTCTCTCAATCGCTGCTAGTAACTGAGTATCTGGCTGGGCCGGAATAACGTCGACCGCAGCTACTCTCGTACTTACAGAAGTCTCGGGTCTAATCCACGATGGTGATCTGATCTCCAAATTTGCCGGCATTGTCCGCTCTGGCGGAGGTGGCGGACGATACTCCGTGCATCTTGCAAGTACCGTTTCTGCTTCTTCGACAATCTGTCCGCTGTCACGAGGATACGATTTTCTAAAAAAATCCTCTACTGGATGTCTTTGACGATTCGACGACGGACGAACTGATCTGTCCTCAACCTCTCTTCTGCCTCCAGGTTCTTCAACTTCAATTGAACTAAATATTTCCTTCGATCTCCCTGGAGTCTGCGCATTTGACAAATCCAATGTTAAGGTTGGTGTTGTACCACCCATCTGTAGACTTTTCATACTGTACGCCTTATCAACTGGAATGGTGGCACGAGCTGAAGCTACTTGCTTTCTCAGCTCCATAATTGTCCTCTGCATATTCCTCATCATTTGCCATAAATCCGGCGGTAAATTATATTTTATACCATCGATTCCTGTCCAGACGTTCACCTCTTGCTTTGTCGTAAAATTCTCACTAGACTCTTTCGCACGACTTGCATCGGCTTCGTTATCCTGCAATACATTGTTTCTTCTCACACCGACAACTTCATTTTGCAACATGTAGCAGAGTGGATGTCGTTCACAAAACACAGACAAGGCCTGTAACTGCGCCTGCCTCCATTGTACGCAGGTATTATATATAAACGACCTGCGTGCCTCCACCCTTTCAGTCCTAACTGCAATTGTCTCGCCTTCGGTGGATGGTACAAAATTTTCATCTATGTACTTTAGTAGTAGGGGCTGTACTGATACCACGCCATGCTAATCCCACGCCACTTCCTCAGTCGGTATGGTAGATTTGCTCAGTGGGTAACTCAGTCGATAAAAGTAGGTCGCCCCGCCAGCAGCGCCACCCAGTCGCGAGTTCGCCGCCAGTCTCCCCACCTAGTCGCGAGTACGCCAGTCTGTCCACCCAGCATCCCCACCCGGTCGCCCCAGCGCCCCTCATCCAGTCGGTATGATGCCCGCGAGTACGCCAGCCTCCCCACCCGGTCGCCCCAGCCTCCCCACGCAGTCGCGAGTACGCCAGCCCGCGTCCCCACCCATCCCGCCCCCCACCTCGGTGCGAGTACGCCACCTCCGCGCCAGCCCCGCGAGTACGTCACCAGCGCAGCGAATTCCCCATCTCGCGAGTCCAATGACTCTCACGAATTTGTCAAAAACGAAAGGAATATTGGAGTGAGGATAATGGTAGGAAATAAAATTAATTGTTAAAAAATGTTTTTATTCTAGATATTTATTATGTGTTAATAATCTTATTACAAATGAGCATAAAAATCCTTATTCTTTAAAAACATATATATAAATGAAAATCCTTATTCTATAAGTATAATATTTTTAAAACTAAATACATAATATAATCTTAAAACTAAGTGATGATAGAGGATCGTTTTTTACTTTATTATTAAATCCTTAATATATGTAATACGACGCAAAGTGATAAAATGTACTTAAGTACATTTTGGTTTCGTTATTTTCCAAACGCTATGTATCGGACCTGCTCCCGGAGAATCTCCTCGTGATTCCCGGTAGGCGCCAGACGTTGGCCTCCAACGTCAGAGTCTTTCGACTCCTTTCGTCGAGACTCGTAGCGGGAACAGGGCGGAATGTGGCAAGGTGTCGGAGTGCGCTGCGCGCGAATTACGAAGTACGATGTAACTCTCGGTGTATCCTTCTGTCTGGGCCCTTGATTCGGGAGTACGCCTGTTACAGGGAGCGCCGAAGACGCCTTTTTACATCCAACATCCATGGGAGAGCGGCCATCACGCTGGTCCTGCTGCCATAGACGCTCACGTAGGGAGCCCCGCCGGTGCATCGTCTACGTCCACTCTTCGACGATGACCTTATTGGATGCCCTGAGTGAATCCGACCTGCTATTGACGCACCGGAGTTTGACGTCCTCCTCCTCTCATTCCTCCTCTCGTCGTTGAATGAGTGTTCGGAGATGTCCTCCGTATTTTTATCCTTTCGCTGCTGCCTCTCCGCTCGTCGCGTAGTTACTCAAAAAAAGGAACCAACGCCATTAACTCATGCACTCCAATCACATTCGCACGGCCTTGAGACGCTCTGCCCCGGCGGCTCGGCCCGAAGTGACGTGACAACAATTTGCCACGTTACAACTTAAGCCTAAGGTGAAGAAAACGTGTGAAATGCAACTAAAAACACAGTTGATGACAAGATAAAAACCACTCAATCCATTGTCGAAGTACACGAAATAAAAACCTTATAATTTAATACACATACCATATATATATCTATTAAAGATTATGTTTTATGTATAAAAATCCTTAAATTATATATTTATTTATGTAGGAAAAGTGTAAAGTCCCTTAAACGTATCTTATAACTATAATACTATAGGAAAAAATCCTCCTAATTACTGAATAAAATGCTGAAGGCTGCAATTCACTGTCAAAGTACATGTTCGTTTTTATGCGCTTAAAAACCTTAAATCTAATATACAATGCAATAGTTCTAGTACACATACCATATAATCTTAGCCTGCATTGATGTAAATGTAAAAAGTAACAGTAATGATGAAAGTAAATAAATTTAACGTTAATCTAACCCGTACATTTAATATAATGCTAATCCTTGTAAATAACGTATGCAAGATACTTTAATTTACAATGCAAATAAAGAGAGAGAGTAAGATGATTTTATAAATTTACTGCCGTATATATATATATATATATATATATATATATATATATATATATATATATCTAAGCTATTGTGACTAAGCGCTTGTCTCCGTTTTTGTAAATGCTTGTAAACATAGAGAACGTATGCAAAATACTTTAATTTATAATACAAAAGAAATAAAATCAAATATCCTTTTAGCATTTTTTAAAAAACCTTAAAATTATTTAGCAAAATTTTTATCTAGCTTACTATGCTTGAAAAACTAAAAATACTATCATTTTTTTTAAAATCCTTAACACTATGAAAAAAACTTATTCTATTTTTAAATGAATTCAATTAAATTATCACCTAAATACTTCAGGTAGACATCTCGGCTATTTATCTCCTCCTCCATTTTTGCATAGGTAGCTGCATTCTCCACTAGCAGCGTACTGACTCGCGACGGCAGGAAGAAATCGAAGCTGTCATCCAAAACAGCTACAATTTTCAAACCGAATTTTGTTTGAATTTTCTTCAATTTTATAATTTTATATTTTTTATTGACCTCCAAATCCTTCATTTTTTTCGTAGGAAGATATGGAGATACTTTCGCTACTGCATTTATTGAATCCATAATTCTGTAAAAAATAAACAAATAAGAATAATTAATTAGCTGTACATATATTAATATATGATAAAATAGTAAGCATAATTGTCGTAAAAATCCTGATAATGACGCTCTGATTACAATAATTTCTTTTACTTTTTTAAATTTACAGTTTTAAAAGACAAACGTTTAAATAAAATTATTTTATTTCAAACTTTTTTGAGCATTGAAAACTTAGTAAAATTGGTACTAGAATAGTAATACACATTGTAAACTTACGCGAATCTTCAGATGAATAGTCTGAGGTAGATGATCCGAAAGAAAGTGGTGATCCTCGTTGTCTCTCCCAAATCCAATTCTTTATCGCTTTGATATTTTGAACTGCACAATTCTTCGTCCACCCTGGTAAATGATTCGAGCAGACTATGGGCAGCCGGAATCCTGGTGTCTTTAGCGAGGGGCAGTCAAATTCTTCAATATTTCTTATTACAGGGAATAAATTTTGCAACCACTTCACCTTCTGAGCACCTTTCACCCACACAATGATATTTCTCGTCGGAGATAAGTCTAAAATATTCGAACAAACTTCAGTCAATTTATTGTACGGTAATTCTCCGTCACTCCAGTTGAGACCGTGATATGAATATTTTAGCCATAAATTGGAAGTTTTAATTTCGCTCGGTAGCGCTGCCCAAGTGTATGGAGGTTGAAAAGTAATCACTTGCACTTCCGCTTGCGGATCGTTAGCGTCTACATACGCCAATTCTTTAAATAAAAAAGTCTCGTTAAAGCCTTTGAAACCTTGTACATCAACAATGATATCCATACTCACTCACTTAACTGCACTCTTTCAAACGTGGAATATAAGACTGTATGAAGTTACCACAGAGTCATCGCTCTTTTATAATACTCTATAGCACGTATGTTTCGTGAGAATTTGCTTCAAAACAAACCCACTCTCTTACACATTTTCATTCAGTTTCCATAGCCCCCACTTTGTGCAATACTGCAGAAAATTCATTAAAAATAACTCTCTCTCTTGCATTTTTCCATTTAGTTTGCACAGCCCCACTTTTTATAAGATCTCTGACAATCGTCCAAAAATAGCCCTTTCTCCTATCCTTTTCCATATAGTTTCCAAGTCCCCACTTTTTTAACGCACATGCAGTGAAGGACTCGGCGACCCCATACAGTGACACTCTCGAAGAGGCTGCGTTTATAACAACTCCTACTCTTACCTTTTTCCATTTAGTTTGCACAGCCCCACTTTTTATAAGACCTCTGAAAATCGTCCAAAAATAGCCCTTTCTCCTATCCTTTTCCATATAGTTTCCAAGTCCCCACTTTTTTAACGCACATGCAGTGAAGGACTCGGCGACTCCCCCATACAGTGACACTCTCGAAGAGGCTGCGTTTATAACAACTCCTACTCTTACCTTTTTCCATTTAGTTTGCACAGCCCCACTTTTTATAAGACCTCTGAAAATCGTCCGAAAACAGCCCTTTCTCCTATCCTTTTCTATATAGTTTCCCAGTCCTCAACTTTTTTTGACGCACGTGCAATGAAGGACTCGACGACCCCGTGCAGCGACACTCTCGGAGAGGCCCCCCTATATATGTTTATAGCTTTGAAAACAGTCCCTCTCTCAGTTTTAAGCTTATATATGTATATAACCTTGAAAACATAGTGCCTCTCTCTATCTTAAGCTTTTCCATTTAGTTTCCAAATCGTTGTCCATCACTTTACACAGCACTCATAAAAATTTCCGCAGTCCCTCTCTCTTGCGCTTTTCCATGCAGTTTCCTAGCCCCCCCACTTTTTAAAAACATGCAGTGAAGGACTCGCTAGACCTTTTTATCTTAGCGTATTTAACGCAGATGCTACGCAGCTTCGAACCTACCCTTTCTCTTGCGTTTTTCTATACGTTTCTATTGCCACCACTCTTAGGTTTTAAAGGATGGGTTCGCATTGCAAGTAACCTCCCACTCTCGCACTATAACATACATTTTACTAGCCCCCACTTTCACAAATCTACGATGTTAAAGAGCTTAAAAGTGAAAATGACCACCCCAATACTTTTAACAGATTTTTCTAATTTAAGCCTAGGCGTAAGGGAAGCAAATTTTAGTACGTTCCGTTCCGCAGATACGCACACAGTGGCAGTATTATTGTGATTGCTGTTGGAATTGTGCTATTGTGGTTGGAATTGGGGTAATTTTCAATATTATTTTATAACTCGATATTTACCAATTTTGTGTGTAAGAGAGAGAGAGAGAGAGAGAGAGAGAGAGATATTTATCCACCCCTACCCTCTGTGCACGTTGAGTGAAAAGTGTTCAAAAACTAGCTGCAGACATCAACTGTGACATCAGCAAATCGACTGCATTTGGATATAGGTAAGTTAAAAAGTTTCATATAATAATAATAATAGTGTGATACATTATATGGCGTGTAAATCGCTCTACTCTAACGTTATTTACACACTTTACTGTCTAGCTACCTCACGTTAAGTCACTTTTCTCTCTACACTCAAATGCTCTAGCTACCTCGCGTTCCTCTTTGCGTTCATATGTTGTCTAGCTACCTCGCGTGACCTCGCGTTTCTCTCCGCGCTCATTGCTGTCTAGTACCTCGCGTTTCTCTCCACGCTCATATGCTGTCTAGCTAACTCTCTTTACGTTACCTTTCTCTTTGCGCTCATATGCTGTCTAGCTACCTCGCGTTACGTTGCGTTTTGCTATCTAGCTACCTCGCGTTACATCACGTTTCTCTTTGCGCTCATATGCTATCTAGCTACCTCGCGTTACGTCGCGTTTCTCTTTGCACTGATATGCTGTCTAGCTACCTCGTGTTACCTCGCGTTTCTCTCCACCCTTATATGCTGTCTAGCTACCTTGCCTTACGTCGCGTTTTGCTATCTAGCTACCTCGCGTTACATCACGTTTCTCTTTGCGCTCATATGATATCTAGCTACCTCACGTTACGTCGCGTTTTGCTGTCTAGCTACCTCGCGTTACCTTACGTTTCTCTCCGCGCTCATTGCTGTCTAGCTACCTCGCTTTACGTTACCTTTCTCTTTGCGCTCATATGCTGTCTAGCTACCTCGCGTTTCTCTTTGCGCTCATATGTTGTCTAGCTACCTCGCGTTACCTCGCGTTTCTCTCCACCCTTATATGCTGTCTAGCTACCTTGCGTTACGTCGCGTTTTGCTATCTAGCTACCTCGCGTTTCTCTTTGCGCTCATATGCTATCTAGCTACCTCACGTTACGTCGCGTTTTGCTGTTTAGCTACCTCGCGTTACCTTACGTTTCTCTCCGCGCTCATTGCTGTCTAACTACCTCGCTTTACGTTACCTTTCTCTTTGTGCTCATATGCTGTCTAGCTACCTCGCGTTTCTCTTTGCGCTCATATGTTGTCTAGCTACCTCGCGTTACCTCGCGTTTCTCTCCACGCTCATATGCTGTCTAGCTACCTCACATTACCTCGCGTTTTTCTCCACGTTCCTATGCTATCTAGCTACCTCGCGTTACCTCATGTTTCTCTCTTATACATAGTGATTCGCGCTCACATGCTGTCTAGCTACTTCGAGTTATTTTCTCTCTAATACAGTGATTTGCGCTCGTATATTGTTCGAATATTTCGCATCATTTTTTCTCTTATATCGTTCTCTCACATGCTTTTATTTATTAATTTATTTATATTTCAGATATTGAATAGTGAAATGGCGAATTCACAACCTAATGTTTCAACATTCTCGAATGGAAATGTGCAGGTATATATATATAGATATATAACTTATTATTATATAACTTATTTCCATATTTATACACATTACATTTTAATCTGATTACAGGACAATCTAGACCTTTCGCTAGGTCTGGAATATGTTCTAAGCCAGAGCAATGAACCTGCAGTGCTCCTCGATTTAGATATTAATAACATATTGGATAATGAGCAACTGCAGTGTTCGGGAGAAGAAATGCAGGAGCTACTCGACGATCTACTACCAACGCTGGAACAAGCGAGCGAGGATCTCCGTGAACAGGTGTCAGCTCCAGATCTAACAGCACCATCAGTTCCAATAACACCAGCACCAACACCAGCCTCAACAACACCGCCAGCAGCATCAACCCAACTAGCACCACCAGTCATTGACTTGACATCCGAGTCAATGACTACAGATTCTAATTGCAGCCTCCCATTATTTATTTCAATGTGCAATCCTGCTGATGCCTCGGAAAAATTGCACAAAGATTTAGTCTTTTTGCAGGAGCAAGTCAAATGTGTGATAGTAGAGAAGCCTAAACAAACCAGAGTGTTAGAAAATCAATGTCAGTCAAAGTCAATGTCAATGTCAAATTTTGAGACATTGCTTACAGAAAAATATGAAGAAAAGAAAAACGGTAAAAAAAGGAAAGCTGCAGCACCGCGTAAGAAATGTGCGCTAAAAAAGAAGAAGGAAGTGAAAATTATTCAAGACATTAATAAAATTACTAAGTTTTTAGGGATTAGTGATAAAGAAAATATTCGAAAGCGATAATTTTTTAAGTCAAAAACATATGTATTATTTTATTATGTATGTATGCAATGTATTATAATATAAGTAATAATTTTAAATATTTCTATTGTAATTACATCTTATAATTCTATGTAAATATATATGTATATCGTAAATGTATAATATTTGTATAATATATAATATTCACTAAATAATAACTAAAAATTTTACATCATCATCTTCTTCTTCTTCATCAGTCACTAAATCTATGCACTCTGGTTCTGAATCTGAAGATTCATCCACCAAGTTGATGAACTCTTGCTCCGAATCCTCAGACTCTGAATCACTGTCTGCTAACGGCGCGCAATAATTTGGTGTCGATTCCTCCTCCTCCATTTCTTCATCTGCAATATCTTCTGGCCCAGGAGCTATGGTATTGAGTGGATAGTTGTATTGGACCTCGTCCGGTGAGGTATATCCCCCTATCCACTGAATGGAATCGAACAATTCGCGATTCTCGAGCCATCCAACTTGCGAAACAATCGCCTTAATGATTGCTAAATCAATCATCTGAAATTAAATATTTATTAATTATTTTGATTAATAGTTTAAAAAAATACCAACTCTGAAGAATTTATACTTACTTCTTTAGTAATCGACATAGTAATTTTAGTCGTTAAAGTATTTTCAAGCAGTCACGTTATGTCTTTGCTGACAGCACTAGAGGACTGACTGCTTTCACGAGATTCTACACCTAGTTCAATAAAATTTACAACAGGGTAGGATTGGCTTTTACATCCTTCACAGTTAGACAGAGTTTCCCACAGAGAGAGAGAGAGAGCGAGAGAGAGAGAGAGAGAGAGAGAGAGAGAGAGAGGAAAAAAAGTTGTAAAAATATTTCGTATACCGTCATAGTGAGCGCGCGATGGAAAAGCGAGTCTTCTGCTATACTCCATGCCCTCCTCTCACTCATACCCTTGCAGTCATAGGATCACTGTTCTGTTTTACCCATCGCGCGTACTGTTTTTCCGGCATCTCTCTCTCTCTCTCTCTCTTAGAACTAGAAGAACAGTTTCCTATTTTACCCGTCGCGCACTATACATGCAGAGCGCGTCCTGCCTCCCCTCTACATCTCTTTCTCTCTTTTACGAGCACAGGAACACTGTTTTATCCTTCGTGCACATGTAAGAGAATAAATGTATGTGCGCAGGAAAAATGAACACATATATATATATATATATATATATATATATATATATATATTTAATTCATTGTATTAATATAGAAATATCGATTATATTGTTTCCTAGGATCATGTCGGATATTGCAGAAGAATGCTCAAAACAGTTGAAACTATTGGAAGAAGCTGAGAAATTGCTGTTTTCGATTTCTGATTCATCCATAATACTGCGATGGAAAAATCATTTTTCAAAGTCCATAAAGACTTTCAACAAAGTCCTTAATACTAAAAACCTATCAGTGCAGCAGAAACAACGCATACTATGCACCATAGGTAAAACCGAATGCATGAGAGCAAAATTGGATAATAAAGCTTCTGAAATAACAGGCGGTGGCGTACAAGATGCAAAGAAAAATAATACAGTCACTGACCGAGTGCGTTGGATTGATTTAAACAGTGCTTTTAAAAAGCGTATGAGAACTGCTGTTATTGCAAATTTAACTCATATCGATCTTGTAAAATTCTTAGAAGATGCGGCTGTTTTGTTTTCACGGAAAATAAAAAATATACTACGTACAAATGCTAACGCATTAAAGGTAAATACAGTTTTATCATGTAAATTTATAAAAACATGTGTTATGAATGATGAAGAGGAAGAGTGTATTGAAACAAAGTACTTTAATACTGAGAATCATGATATTTTATATGGCTCACTGTTAGATAAATGGTTTGAGGACAATGTCACTCAACCATTACTCACGCAAATTGAAGAATTTCAAGAGCGCGACTCTGGTTGGAGTCTACAGTCTATAGAAAATATACAGTTAAATATTAACAAATTTAGTCCAATGCGTAGCGGTGGCTCTTATATACCCTTGCCAAAATATATTGAGAGAAAGAAAGCATGTATCAACGTTAAAAATTCTGATAATAAGTGTTTCGCATGGGCAATTTTGTCAGCCTTATATCCTGTACATGGTCAATTTCATCCTAACAGATTGAGTAATTACTTCAAGTATGAAAATACATTAGATATAAGTGGTGTTGAATTTCCTGTTTCATTAAAAAATATACCAAAGTTTGAGAAGCAAAATAGTTCCATCTCGATAAATGTTTTTGGATTAGATAACAAAAATATCATTCCTCTCTATTTAACAGCCTGTAAAAAGAGTAATCATGTGAATCTTCTTTTATTAACGACACAAGATATAGCTGAACATGATGAATTGATTACTAAATCACACTATGTACACATTAAATATCTTTCACGTCTAATTAGTAGTAATTTAAATAATAGCAGAAAAAAACTTTACGTTTGTGATAGATGTTTAAATTTCTTTTATAAAGAAGAGAATTTGATACAGCATGAAAAATGTTGTAAAACATTAAATAATTGTAAAATTAGACTTCCAAAGCCAGGGAACGATGTGATTGAGTTTAAAAACTATCAGTATAACGAAAAGTTACCTTTTATTATGTACGCTGATTGCGAGTGCTTATTAAAACCTATGAAGCAAGATGAAAAAATGAATACACAGCCTATACAAAGTCATGAAATTTATTGTATAGGATATTATCTAAAGTGTAGCTACAATGACTCTTTGTCAAAATACAACTTTTATAGAGGTTTGCATGCATCTCAATGGTTTGTGAAGAGTTAAAAGTTATTGAAGAGCAAATAAGAACTTTATATGAAAATCCTATGGCAATGCCATTTTTAACTCAAGATGAAAACATTGAATATTTCAATTCAAATACATGTCATATTTGTAAAAAGATTTTTTCCGTTGATAATGTAAAAGTTCGTGATCATTGTCATCTTACGGGAAAATATGGAGGTCCAGCACACGCTTCATGCAATCTAAACTATCAAGATTCCAAAATAGTACCAGTTATATTTCATAATTTGAGTGGTTATGATGCACATTTTATCATATCAGATGTTTTAAATCACTTTCCAGGACAAATTGATTTATTGCCTTTAACAAAAGAAAAATATATTTCTTTTACAAAACATGTAGAAAATAGCAGAATAAAATTTAGATTTTTAGATTCATTCCGATTTATGCCTTCATCATTAGAAAAACTAGCATTATATCTAGAAGATTACAATATTGTTAATAAAGAATTTAACAACTTTAGCAGCGAACAAATTAATCTCTTGACAAGAAAAGGTGTTTTACCCTACGCAGTATGCTATAAGATCAAAGCTTCATAATGTGGAAACCATTCGACAGCAAAAAGTTACACTCAACCCTTACGATGACAAGAGATTTCTTCTAAAGAATAGTACCGATACACTTGCTTGGGGACAGTACAAAACAGCTACAAATGGGTAAGTTCAAATAAGCGAACACATAAAATTTACATAAATATTTAGATACCGATAATTCCAGGAAAAAACGCGTTCGCTTCAATGATGAGCCAACCATTCATATTATGCACAAATGGAAATTTGCACATCGTGAAGCTCGACGTGGAAAGTGGCAGCAGGTTACACGCGATCGAATACGTTTCGCAAGTAGAATTGCACAGACAAATAAAATTATAATGCCTATACTTATAAAAAAGTTGCATGAAATAAATAAACAATAAACAATTACTTTTTATTTTCTTTATTGTAAAATTACATATCAGTCTTATTTATCCAGCTATTATGAGTATTGTCGAAACCTAGCCATTTAACAAAAACTTTATTGCCTTTTTTTTCAAAACTTTTTCAACTAAATAAATATCGGGATATTTAGTTTTGAGAAGTTCCTCCTCGTAGAATCCTCCAGCTATTGGTTGGTTTTGATAATCCTTCAAATGATAAGTATAGGGTTTTGTATTTAAAACTTGCTTTACTGTGAAAACTTCAGTTGACCAATTAGGTGTATATCCTTTGTCAAAAACTCCCTTATTACGGCTAACACGTACTTGATCACCAATTTTGAATTTAGCTCGTTTTGAAACATTTTTATGTGATTTTTTTATTCTATTCATTATACGTTTCACTTTGTCTCTATTCACTTCAGCAGGTTTCATTCCTATTGTTCGATGTTGGCTATTATTATACTCTAATGTTAAGTCTTGTAAAATATCATGCCATTTGTTGGTACCACGTAGACTAAACAATTTCCACATTTTGTTTTTTGGAGTACGATTGAATCGTTCACAAATTGATGCTTTAAGATTACTGTATGTAGAGTACAGATGAATTTTATAACTTTTCATCAGTTTTTGAAAATCTTTATTGTAAAATTCTTTTCCTCGATCTGTCTGTAAATTCTTGGGTACTCTTTTTTTCAGTAAAATTGATTTCATGGCTTCACTTACACATTTTCCAGTTTTCTCTTTGACTGGTACAGTCCAAGCGTACTTTGAAAACACATCAATGACTTTAAGAAGGTATTTAAAACCTTTATTCTGTTTGGCATAAGGAATCATCTCTACAAGATCTGCCTGCCATGTTTCGTCAATATCTTTGACGAGAAATGAGCGACGTTGATAATTACGTCTTGCAGGCTTATGAAGTTCATCCACTAATGCAGCTTTCATTTTTTCTTCTTTTCGATCTAAACGTTTATTTTTTGTAGAGTTTGCACTTTCTTTTGCAGATCTAACAGTATATCGTTTATCTTAACAATTTCAGACTCAATGCTTTGAATTTTATTATTCAGAGTACTTTCAATTTCTCGAACAGTTTCAAGAACTTTTTCATTTTTATTCTTAATCAATTTTCTCACAGACTTCAAATTTGTAGCATCATTTGGATCAGTAGTATTACTTACATTGCATAGCTTTCGATTCTCTAAATCAAAATTCCCATCACTAGTCAGCTTGAATCCTATTCCAAGAGGTCCTCGTAATACGTCAGCGTGAACGAGACGTCGTCCGAACACATCGATGCTCATTTTGATACTGAAGCGATGATTCCAGCCTCACGAAGTTCCTCAACGATTGACTGTATTTCATTAACATGATTATTATTACCAGCAGAGGTTTCAGCTATAAGTAATCTCAAACGATCTACAAGTTCGTTTGGATCGTCCCAGTAGCGGTAATCTGTATGGGTGTGACTTTGTGCTATTTTATATAAGCCAGTTCCAATTTTAGCTGGCCGAAGCTTTAAAATTTTACTTATGTAATTTGTATACTTTTTACTTGTTGTTTCTCGTACGCTATCAGTTGCACTATAATATTTTTTGTGTGCATTCGTATTCTTCAAAATCGTAGCGTAATTTTTTTTATCGTCATCAGTGATCAAAGTATCGTTAGGTTGTTTCTTAAATAGTAACTCTATTAGACCTGGAGCTTTTGCATACTCTTTATCGCCAACAATACATTTATCTGTATGAAAAGTTATTGGAGTATCTCCAATCATTAGCGAATCATCACGCCTTTTTCGCACTCCATACACTGTATCTAAAGATTTTAAGTCTCCGCTAAATAACATTTTCAGGTTTTCATTAGCAGTGTCGCTTAATTTTTCATCATCTCTAATGATAGTTTTTTCCAGTTCAGAATCATCTGCTAAATAGTCGCTAAGAGCTGACTCAAAAGCTGATTCTCGGACATCGTTAGATTCATCGTCAATGCTATCATCATCATCACCTTTGGTAATGCTTCGTTCTTGCTTTTTAATTCTCTTCTTTTTTCTCGCTTCTTTCTTGATCTCAGGAGGAGGAGGAGGATGCACACTTATTTCTTGTTTTATTTTATTTTCAGTTATATCAACAAGCTTTTCCAACGGTTTCACAATTGGCAGGAACGAGTCACTCCAATTTTTTTCCACTTCGAATTTATGTAATTTTAACAAATCATACTTTCTTTTCACAGCATTTCTAGCTTTCTCAACTTCGCGTAGGACTGCCGTTTGCTGGTTAAAGTTTAACATCTTGCCAGTTTGAAGTTTCACAACTAAATGCTAAACTTTTTCAGTATTCTGTATATTTATTACAAATTGATCAAAACCTTTTCTGTAGCGATCATCGTCTATATTACGATCTTTGTCAATAATGAGAAAGCTGTGGTTACCATCATTCCAACATATTGAACAAATATCTTTGAAGCGTTGATACGTCATATCAGTGTTAACATGATCATTATAAACATGTTTTAAATTCATATCATCTTGTCGAAAAATTACCAACAAGTTTACATTGTCACGCACTAAGTGTTTTGGAACTTGCGCATACGACTGACACAAGTAAAAGCAATCAACATTTTTATGTCTACCCATGCAATAGAAGGCTTTGACATTATCTTGTTTTTCACAGGCAATATCATCAAATACGAAAATTGAGTTTGGTCGAGCTTCATCGGCCGAAACGACAAGATCATGTTCACCGAAGGGAAAGTATTCAATGCCATCGAGAGGCTCGAGAAGTTTCTCCAAAAATTTGTATTTAGGTTGATTTAGAGATTTTGAGTATACGTAAATGTTTTCAAATTTTAAACCATTTGGATGAATGATGAGAGATAGGAGAGCATTCGTTTTTCCACAGTTCGATGGTCCACAAAATACTGCTCTTATACTGTTTGGCAACAATTTTCCATGACGATGCTGTATTTTTTGTTGCTGTTGCTGCGTCAAAAGATCGAAATTTATCACTGGTAGTTTTGCGGACTGCTTCTTCAAATCCATCTCGAGTACGACTAACTCAAAATGTTATAAATATGAGTATTTATAATTTTTCAGTTAGTCTCGCGTGAGCTTTTCTCGAGAAAGCATCATGCAAAGAAAAAGAAAACAAGGTTCAGGTTTTGTGAATACACTGATAAATAAATTACCTATTGAACTTCATCTGCCTGGCTATAAGTACTGTGGTCCAGGCACCAAACTAGCAAAACGTTTAGCTCGTGGTGATCCTGGAATCAATCCTCTAGACGTCGCTTGTAAGGAACACGATATTGCTTACTCAAAAAATCGAGACAACATTCAAGAGAGAAACGCTGCTGATTAGATTTTAGCAGAGAAAGCGTGGAACAGAGTGAAATCTAAAGACGCTAGTTTGAAAGAAAAAGCAGCAGCTGCTGCTGTAGCCGGTGCTATGAAGTTAAAATCAAAGTTTGGTATGGGTATTGCAGGCTGTAAAAGAATTTCAAAGCGAAAAAAGCGTGGAAAGAAGATTACGCTAAAAAAATTAGTCAAGACACTATCAAAATCTGCCATTGCTGGCAATGATTCTCGCTCAATGATTAAATCAGCATTGAAAACAGCTCGAGAGCAAGTGAAAAAAGTTGGTGGAAAAAGTAAAGTTGCCATTCCACGCATACTATCCATACCTAGCAAAGTAGGTGGTTTTCTTCCAGCGCTCATTCCGCTTTTTGCTAGTCTTAGTGCAGTAGGATGACTTGCAGGAGGAGCAGCTGGAATAGCTCAAGCAATAAACAGAGCAAACGCTGCTAAGAAACAAATGGAAGAACAAAAAAGACATAATGGGAAAGTTGAGAAATTGATGCTTGGTAAAGGGCTGTTCTTGAAACCTTATCATAAAGGATTCGGAATCTCTATGAAGAGTAAACGAGGAGGAAGAAAAAAAAAACTTCGTTGAAATAAGACTACCAAAACGTGCTCTAACTAACTACGATCTGCTCAAGTATGCCAAGTTAATGAAAATAGCACATTTTCGAGGAGTTTTTATGCGAAATGCCTTACCTTCAAATGGTTCGCGTGTCAACGAATCGGCAATAATCAATCTAGATAATGCAAATGGATTCGGCACGCATTGGGTAGCTTATCGAAAAATTGGTAACGATGTTGTATATTTTGATCGTTTCGGAGACTTGCAACCACCTCTCGATCTCATGAACTATTGGGATGTTCCTCAAGTAAAGTACAATTATCAAAGTTATCAAGCATTTTCAACTTACGTCTGTGGTCATCTCTGTCTCAAATTTCTTTGCAATCAGCTTAATCGCAAGGATAATTTCATACTGTATAAAAACAAACCGATTCGATAATTCAAATTAGTCTACTCACGATGGTTGCTGAGTCGATGACGCTCAGCCTTTCAGGCACTTCCTCAATCCTTGAAACACACTATTTTCCTCCCATAGAACTGGATAGTGATAAACAGTACAATGTTGGACTTGTTGAACTACTCACTTTTAATTCTATACCAAACATTGACGTGAACTGTAACAAGTTTTATGTTGGTCAAGAAGTCGTTGAAATTCCTAGTGGCAGTTATGAGATTGAAGATATTGAGCGAACACTACAAGGACTCCTCGATGCTCGAGGTATAACAATTACTATCAAGCCTAACAGTAATACTTTGCGCTGTTCGATTGAGTGCAGTCGTGAAACAGATTTTCGACCACAAGACTCTATTGCCCGTCTCCTAGGCTTCATTCCAAGAATTTTGAAACCCTATATAAGTCATGATTCAGACTTACCTGTAACCATTCTCAAAGTAAACGCTTTACGAGTCCAATGTAACATTACAACAGGAGCATACATAAATCAGCAAAAAGTTCATACAATACATGAATTTTTTCCTGCCGTACCATCGGGCTACAAGATAATCGAAGTTCCTAAACAAATAATATACTTACCAGTATCTGTGAAAGTGATTGATCACTTACAATTGCGAATAGTAGATCAAGATGGTGATTTAATTAATCTCCGAGGAGAAGTTATTACAGTTCGATTACATCTAAAAAGTGTTTAAAATGGGTATAGTTTTCAATGCAAAGAAAAGCTATATTAACGACACAGCATGTCGTCAGCCAGTCAGTCGCAAACGCGTGATCAAACGATTAACACGTCAAAATCTGCAGTTTCTACAAAATCTTGGTCTCAAAGTACAGCGTGGTGGTGGAGGAAGATGAAAAAAAATAAAATTGAAAAAATAAATTGTACATTTATCTGCTGCTGTTGTGTGAAAGATGGAGGAAATTCTTAATGTACAAGCTCCAGTCGTCTTTGACGAGTCTGTTTCGCATTATGAGGTTCACGCACATCAACCATACACATCACTCGCATTCAATAATAGCGATGAAATTCGAATAGCAATTCAACATCAAGATTTGTGTGTCCTACCATCTAAAAGTTCTCTACACATTTGTGGTAAGATTACTAAAGCAGATGGTCGTGCTCTAACAGCAAGGCATTTTGTAAATAATGCCATCAGTCATCTTTTTGAGGAAATTCGATATGAGATGAACGCGATTGAGATCGATCGCTGTAAGAATGTTGCTATAACAACTTTGATGAAAGGTTACACTTCTTTCTCACCAAGTCAGCTAAAATATCTTGATAATTCTGGTTGGACTGACGCTTCTGTGTTGGGAAAAATAATAGATGAGAATGGAAACTTTGATGTCAGTATTCCTCTGTCATTGATTTTTGGCTTCGCTGAAGATTATCACAAAATTGTAGTAAATGTAAAGCACGAACTCATTCTCACAAGATCGAGAAGTGATTTCAATGCTGTTGTGCAACAGTCTACAGCAGCACAGGGAGCTGCAGCGTCCTACGAAAACTTTAAAATTGAGCTCGCTCGTATAGAGTGGCTAATGCCTTACGTCGTACTATCAGATCGGCGAAAAATACAATTATTCAACTACATTCACAAAGATGCACCCATTCCTATGAGTTTTCGTTCGTGGGAATTGTACGAGTATCCAGTTCTTCCAACAACAAGACAGCATGTTTGGACAGTGAAAACATCAAATCAATTGGAAAAACCACGCTTCATCATTCTCGGCTTTCAGACAGGGAGAAAAGCAATACGCACAATTAATGCTAGCTTATTTGATCACTGTAATATAAGTAATGTAAAACTTTTCCTCAACTCTCAGAGTTACCCGTACGGAAACCTTAATCTTGATATTTCAAATAATCAGTATGCCTTACTTTACGATATGTACGCAAATTTTCAAAATGTATATTACGCTGAGAGCTCAATAGTAGATCCGCTTTTGAGTAAACAAGAATTTAAAGATTTAGCACCTCTCATCGTCATTGATTGTTCCAAACAAAATGAGTCGCTCAAACAGGCAGCCGTAGACGTCCGTCTCGAATTTGAATGTAAAAATAATGTATCTGCGAATACTACAGCATATTGCTTAATTTTACACGATCGTATTGTCACATACAATCCTATAAGTGGTGATATAAAGAAACTTGTATGAAACTATATAAAGCTTGTTTGAAAAACTAATTAGTTAGTATTAAGGCAGCAATCATGGGTCAAAGTAACAGTAGCGAGTCTGCGAATAAACAGCAAACGAAAAAGAAAGATGATGGTAAATCCAGCTCAACTCAGTGGAAATACTACAAGGCTATAAAAGATTCTGATCTTATTTTTGAAGTAAAGAAACAAAAAAAATGAATATTGGACCCTCCTTTACAATACTAGATACAAACGCTGGCTATATATATGGGACAATTCAAATGAATATGTCAGTCGATTGGGATTATTCATAGTTGAAACAACACAGTGTAAAATGGATAAAAAAGGCTCTTCGTGGAAGAATCAGAAAGGAGAGGAATATCAATTTCTCGTCGAGTCGGAAAAATTGAATGAAAAAACTTCTCCTCCTCGCTCAGAAAATAATACAACTACTACTTACAACGATTCGAAAAAACAACAACAACAACAACAACAACAACAACAACAACAACAACAACAACAACAATACGGTTTTGAAAATAATTTTGATCCTTACAAAAAATCATTGTCAAGTTCTGACTGCTACAATAATAAAGGATTTGAATATTAATTCATGATGAATGTCGATGTATTCGGACGACATTTGAATAACTTCAACGGACCTCTCGGCATTGGATATAAACTCACTGCTGATAGTCAGTATAGTTTAGAAGACAAGAGACTGTGCATTGTAACAAATCCTAAAGAACTAAACGACGCTATAAATTTAATCACTCTTCACAGTGTTACTCAAACTGTAAAATCTGATTTACAAACTGAAATATCTAAATTAGATGAAATAGTTGAGTTACATAGAGATGAGATTGATGAAAAGTTGAGAACACTTACTACTAATATTGAGACAATTAACAAACTTTTACTTGAAATAAAAGAAAAAAGTGAACATGGATAAGTATTCTAGCAACACAAACTCTTTTCCCGGAAAGCATGGTTATGACAAGTTGGATGATAATAATACATCGAAGGATCAGAAAAATAAAGATTCTGTTTGGAAAAAGTGTACTAGTATATACTCAACCAATAATCATTCTTGTCCTAAACAAGAAGGTTATAAAAAACTCTGAAAAATCAATAAAATAGTTGTAGATTTTTGAAAAAATAAAAAAGTATTTACATAAAAGTAGCTTTTGTTTTTTTCCTCCTCATTTCCTGATCCCACATCCTGGTGATGGGGGGCTGGCGCGGAGGTGGCGTACTCGCACCGAGGTGGCGGCGGGATGGGTGGGGGGCGCGGGCTGGCGTACTCGCGACTGCGTGGGGAGGCTGGGGCCATACCGACCGGGTGGGGATGCTGGCGTACTCGCGGGCATCATACCGACTGGATGAGGGGCGCTGGGGCGACCGGGTGGGGATGCTGGCGTACTCGCGGGCATCATACCGACTGGATGAGGGGCGCTGGGGCGACCGGGTGGGGATGCTGGCGTACTCGCGGGCATCATACCGACTGGATGAGGGGCGCTGGGGCGACCGGGTGGGGATGCTGGCGTACTGGGTGGACAGACTGGCGTACTCGCGACTAGGTGGGGAGACTGCCGGCGAACTCGCGACTGGGTGGCGCTGCTGGCGGGGCGACCTACTTTTATCGACTGAGTTACCCACTGAGCAAATCTACCTTACCGACTGAGGAAGTGGCGTGGGACCTGCTTGGCGTGGTATCAGCTCAGCCCCTACTACTAAAAAATTATCTTATTTTTCCAAAAACATTTGAAATATTTTAATACATCAAACAATAAACTAATTCTTATATTCTTAAATTAATAATACTTTCAAGCAATGCTGGTGCTTGTTTTCATCAAAATTGTTTTTGGCGAAAAGGTACTTCATTGCTTATATGGGTTTAAAAAACACTCACGCTTTTTCTTGTCGACGTTTCGACGATCATTGTCGTCCTCTTTACGAAACTGTCAAAAATTTTATTATTATATTAAAAAGAATATGTGTACAAAAAATCTTTTCACAAAAAACAGCAACGGAGAACTTATGGTTGCGGAGCGATTTTGTAACGAATACACTATTCAAAACATTTTTCCCGGCTCATTCTAAGCGGGGGAAATAGAGAGAATTCTTATCTGAACATCCAAACAACCAGAAAATCGTCATGGTGTACAATCTAGTTGACAAAGCTGTTAAATTCTCTGACAAATATTTTAATAAGAAAAACATAAATATTATTAAAGAACTCTTGCTCGAAAATGGCTATCCTGCTGATTTTATCAATAAATTTGTAAAGAAACGACTGTCTGCAATAAAAACAAATAGGCAGCCGGAGTAAAGAGTGAATACTAGTACATACCGCAATTGTGTTGGTTTACCAAACGTTAGCGGTTTTTACGAACATGTGCAATATTCATTAAAGCGAAACCTCATTGTAACTATCCCAAAAATACACAGTCAAATGTATAACATGATCAAAACAGGGAAAGACAAAATTGAAAAACGCATTGAGGAATACAAAAAATCTAAAGAGAGTGTCATTACTGAGCACAGCAATAAATTTAATCATCATTTCAATTTTGATTAGTGTTAAATATAGGGAAAAGAATCCGAACAAAAGATTGATCTCAGAAATGGTGCACATCCACATGCAAGAAAATGACATAAATAAGAAAGAAGACAAACAGAAACTCAATAGCGTATACACGCATTTAATATACGAACTGAAAAATTAAACGAACAGAATGTATATATATCCAGATAGAAGGAGATCGTGTGACGTCACTTGTAAATAGAGCTCGCGGAAGACTGCGAACTTTTCGCATTATATAAGCGAGGGCTATCGGCTACTTCCTTATTTCCGAGACAGTAGCCAACAAATAAACAATAGTGACTCATTTGTCGGTTTCTCTCTATTTTCTCCTCTAAGAATTAACCGCGGGAAATGTTTTGAAAGTAGTGTATTCGTTACAAAATCACTCCGCAGCCGCAAGTTCTCCGTTATTGTTTTTGCAAAGATTTTTTGTACACATATTCTTTTTAATATAATAATAAAATTTTTGACAGTTTCCTGAAGAGCACGACAGTGATCGTTGAAACGTCGACAAGAAAAAGAATGAGAATGTTTTTATTTAACCCATTCTATATAACTTGCTTCGAGAAGATCGATCAATTCTTCCATTATTACTTATAAAACATCACCGAGGAATAAACTCAGAGTAAAAAGTGTACGCACTTACTACAAACTTTCGTTGCTTATACTTTTAAGAGTTCTTCTTTTGTAAACCTGAAAAAATGGCGACAATTAGTATTTATTAATTAATCAAAAATTTATTCAAATGTTACATACGCAAAAATAAAAGATTATACACTTTAAAACTTGAAGTATTTCTTTTAATCTAAGTAACAGAAATGCAAATTAGACAAATTATTATATTACCAAAGAAAAAAAATAATAATTTCAAGTCTTTAGCTTTAAATTTATATTTCTTTACCAATAGTTGGTCTAGTACATCAAAAATAACTTCAAGAAAATAATTGTGGCATTTGAAAGTATTAAGGATCCTGCTGGAAAATTGGGCATAAAATATGGGCTCAGGAACACCATTTGCGCAGAATTGTAGAACACTATCTATTATGTTGTTACGATTGCTTCTATCGCTCGACTGGTTGTTAGGAAAAAATGAATATATGCATCTCTTCGAGTCAAAGTTTCTTTTATTAGAGCCAATGTTTCGACCGATTGACGGACGAAAACTCTTAAAACTTAACGTTTGAATACCATGCGTCCAAGTGCCGTCCACGTTGTGGCAACGACTCGAGCGCTTGTAGAGTAACCGGTGCCGCCAGATGGTGATGCGACACCGGTGGAGATTAGCGAACGACTCTTTTTTTACTATCTATTATGATACGTGCCCAAATTCGCTCCAGATTCTATTGAGGGCTTCATGTCCTGAGTTATCCCATAACATCACCTCAACTTCACGAACTCAATCATAGGAGTTATCGATCTTTTATATTATTTTAACAATGATACAATACATTGCGCGATCATCGTTATTTAATTATTATTTTATTTAGCCCCTTCCGCACTGTAATTATGCCTGTATAAACTACACTCTGAGTACAGCGTATCAAGACTCGAGAGTATGGCTATATATACTGAGCAGCTGTATATACGCATGAGATGTGCACCGCGCGTGCGCATAAGCTTTCGCGCGCTCTCTCTCTGTCTCTCTCTCTCTCTCTCTCTCTCTCTTTCTCTCTCTATCTCCCTCTCTTTTATAGGTAGTAACCTAAAATTAATAGATGAACAGAATTTTTAACAGATTCTGTTCTGGTTGCCGTCGCGTCACAGCCGCTAAATCTGAGCATAGTCTGGTATAGAACCTGCCCACACCACAGAAATTTTAACAGCTTCTGTACAGAAGTGCCTCAATTTTCCTACAGGGGATGTTAATGTTAAAAGGAATATACTTGAGGATTAGTTTACAATCAGTTTAAACAAATAGTAATGACGACAAGAAATAATTATAAAAATATGCAGCAAAGAGTGTTGAAAAAAATACAAAATGAACTAATTAGTGTATTCGCAAGAAGAAATTTACAGAGGTATTGGTGACTACTTACAAAATGGTCGCTCAAACTATCGAGTGCAAATAATAGAGTCTTGTCGTAAATCTACGTTCGATGAAAAGTATTGCACCGACCACTCAATCGAGCAATCTAGGCATGCCATCTTTCTCATTTACGAGCAATTTGACCTATAAGTATAGCGACCTAAAGGCCGATCGCTCAAACTGAATACAGTGAACAATCGAGGCCCCACGTAAATCAGCAATCAACTATAAGTATATTGCACCGACCACTCCAAGGAGCAATCTAGGCATGCGACATTTCTTGTCGAATTACAGGTTCACGTTTGCCATTGCACTTATAAGAATCTTCAACACCAATCATAAATGGTGTGAAGGTAACAAAAAGTATGAATGTAGGAAGGATTGGAGCAAGTATAACATAAAATAATTACTACATATGATTAGTATATTAGTGCATACAATTTACAAGATAGAGAGTCTGAAGGTGAGCTTGTTGATTCAGATGTCAATGGCGAATTGAATGTGGAAGTAGTTTCTGAAGAAGATGGAAGTGATAATATAACAGAGCAGAGAACAGACGCAGCATTCACTGCTGATTTTTGGCCAAACATCCCAGATAATGTGAAATCTCCGTTAGACATTTTCTTATGCTTCTTTCCTGATGATATTTTAGATTTATTAGTTGAGCAAACCAATTCTTATATACAGAAAAAATCACAGAATCGACAATTGATAGAAACAAATAATTACTGATTTTTATAGGGATCAATATTCTAATGCGAATAAAAAAGTTGTCTTTATACCGAGTCTTATGACCCAAAATTGAACGATGCATTCATAAGTTCTTTAATGAGTGTTGTGCGTTTTGGATTCATATTGGGTAATTTACATATATCTGATAGTAGCAGAGAACCTAAAAAAGATGAGCCAAATTACAATCAATTGTATAACTTGAAGCCACTACTGAATAGTCTTGGAGAAACTTTAAAAACATGCTGGAAGCCAAGCAAATATCAGTCCATTGATGAATCTACGATAAAATTCAAAGGGCGAAGTAGCCTAAAGCAATACTTGCCAGCTAAACCAATAAAAAGTAGATATAAATGTTGAGTTTGCGCAGATGAATCTAGTTATGTTTGCGAATTTCAAGTTTATACCTATAAAATGGAAAGTTCAGAGCTGATGATTTCACTAAAAGAAGAGAGTATATTTGCTTGTGCGACTGTACGTTCGAATAGAACTGGATTACCAAAATCTGTAATGCTTGGCAAGGAAATGAAACATGGACAATATTATTTTCGAACTTCCAAAACTGGTATTTCTTGGATAAAATGGATGGATAAGAAAGGTATTTACTTCCTATCAAATTACCATGATCCATCTGAAGTGAAAACTGTAAATCGTAAGCAGAAGGATGGGCTCACTACACTAAGTAGAAAGCCCAATTATGTGCTCTGATTATAACAAATATATTGGCTTCATCGACAGTTTGTTATCTACTTATAACAGATCGTAAGTCTAGGAAGTGGTGCCACAGAATATTTTAACATGTTATTGATGTAACCCTTACAAATGCATATGGGTGGTTCTCTGACAAATCGAGCGGTCGATTTTTTGACCCCATTGAAAAAATTTTTTAAAATGTTCCTAAGAGACATATGAGTATCCCTGAATTTTTTCAGATTTTTTACATCAAGTATCTTCGAGTTACAGAGGGTCAAAGTTGATGAAATCATGTTTTTTTGCTTTTTCTGGCTACTTTCATTAATTTGTAGATCCTCAGGGAAGCATTTTTCACTATAGAGATATATAACATTTTTTTCTGCAAATTTTCTAAACTATTCAAAAAAAAATATTTTTGATGTCGTATATATATGTTTTAAGAAAGTTATAAGTCATTTAAGTCTTAAAATCAAGTTTTAGAAAAGTTCGATCATCCGGATTATAACCAAAAAATTCATGAAGATACCTTATTTCAATTCAAAAAAGTCTGCGAAAGACCCAGAATGTCAGAGGCCTTGGTTTCTCTGTAAAAAATCATTATATCCGTTGATATATGAAAAAAATTTAGTTTTATTGCTATATCGAAGCATTTCACTAACCTTATCATTTTTTTTATGATTGAAATTATTATAAAAAAATTTACGTAATTGATAAAATTGGTTAAATTCTTCGATATAGCAAAAAAACTAAATTTTTTTCATATATCAACGGATATAATGATTTTTTACAGAGAAACCAAGGCCTCTGACATTCTGGGTCTTTCGCAGACTTTTTTGTATTTAAATAAGGTATCTTCATGAATTTTTTGGTTATGATCCGGAGGATCGAACTTTCCTAAAACTTGATTTTAAAGCTTAAATGACTTATAACTTTTTTAAAACATATATATACGACATCAAAACTATTTTTTTTAATAGTTTAGAAAATTTGCAGAATAAAATGTTATATATCTCTATAGTGAAAAATGCTTCCCTGAGGCTCTATAAATTAATGAAAGTAGCTAGAAAAAGCAAAAAAACATGATTTCATCAACTTTGACCCTCTGTAACTCGAAGATATTTGATGCAAAAAATCTGAAAAAATTCAGGGATACTCATGTGTCTCTTAGGAACATTTTAAAAATTTTTTTCGATAGGGTCAAAAAATCGACCGCTCGATTTGTCAGAGAACCACCCATATGCATACATAATATTTAAGAATACAAATACTGATAATTTTGTGAATTTAAAACAATTTCGATTACACGTTGTAGATTAATTAGTTTCTCATAAGATGCCAACTCAAAAAGGGAGAAACTGCAAATCTATCGTTGTTGGTTTGCAAAAACCTCAAGTGTCTATTGGAAATAGACACTCTCAATCTGCTCACATGCCAATATATAATCAAACCAGAAGACGTTGTACATGTTGCAGTACAAAGATAAAGGAAGTATGTACGTTCTGTTTAAATCCAGAGAAAAGGAGTTTCTTAAAATATCATTCATAAAGAAATAATAAAAAACTAAATACACTATCAAAATTAAAAAATACAAAAATACAAAAAGAAGTAAAAAATGTGACGGGGATCCCGTCGATGGCTGCTCCCCTGGACACCACCCAGTCAAGATATGAAAATTTTACACTCGGTGGTGTTTTCAGAGCAGCGAGAAAGCAGTCAGCTGTTAGAGCCAGCAGGACAGCGCGGTGCCGAGAGCAGCCTGCCGCCGAGCAGCAACAGCACGAGGCGAGAGTGAGAGAGTGGGGGAATACACCGCTTAGCAGAGCGCGGCAGCCAAGGCGAGAGCAAGAGAGAGGGACGAACGGCGCAACGCTAGCGAGAGCGAGAGAGACAAGAAGATACGAGGCATGCGAGCCACGAGGCGTACGCGCGCGAGCGGCGGCCGCCATGTTGGCGAGAGACGCACTGTAGAATAAGTGCGAGAGTGACAGGAATAGCGAGCGAATGAATGCATTATAGACAGACAAGAGAGAGAGTGGAGGCAACGCGTATGCGCTGAATGATATTGGGGAAAGGTGGTGGGCTACGGCTCGATCCACAGCGTGCGTGCGAGCGGCAAACACGAGTGTAAGCGTGCCGAAATGCGGAAAATGTATAAATACGATTAGTAGAGCCAGACATGCGTGTAAACGCATTTCGAATGTCGCGCGCATTTTAGAGTATTGTAAAAGAGGGCGTAAGCGTGCGAATGTGATATATGGTGCGAAAGCGTGGAAATGTGTGATAGGCGCGAGAGAGCGATACATCGGAAATGCGTGAGTGCGAGTGAGAGAGCGATAGACGCCGCGAACCGTCGTAGTTGCCGAGCGCGAATAGAGTCAGTATCGAGGGGTATCGAGTACGGCTTAGACCGAGAAGCATCGAGATATTCACATCCAGCGAGATAGCGAATCTTTTTCCAAGGCGACTTCCAGTGACCAAGATTATCCCCCCGTGTGCATCTTACGATCAAGTAATTAGTTTCTTTCGCGAGCGCTTTCACAGGGTACGAGGCAACACCAGTACGCGAGGACGCGGAGCGAAAGGAGTAGAGACAGGTAGGAGTGTTCCAGAGATACCTCCCCGCCGCGAGTCCCTAACCTAGAGCCAGCCCGCGTAAAGACGGTGAGCTCGCCCGAGGACGAGCACACGTTCGCGAGTCGATACACAATTATTTTGACTTTTATAATAAATTACGAAGTGCTATTTTAAGTAAGTCGCGTTTATTCATTTTTGCGTACTTCTCTCCCTGCACCTCTCCCCCATGACCTAGAGCGTAAGGAGTTCTCAAGCCGACAGCATAAGTGTACAAGATCGCGAGTTCGGGTGTCCAAAATTAATTATAAAATACGAGCTCGCGGGAAACCTGAACAGGTGTCATTACGTGGCGCTACGCCTCCCCAAGGACGGAAAAAGCACAACGTCACAATATATATATATATATATATATATATATATATATATATATATGGGTGGTTCTCTGACAAATCGAGCGGTCGATTTTTTTACCCTATCGAAAAAAATTTTTAAAATGTTCCTAAGAGACACATGAGTATCCCTGAATTTTTTCAGATTTTTTACAATGTATTAAATGTATTAAATAAAATGGAGATGATAACCGTCAAGTCCTCGTTCGTGTCGCCAGATTCGGCTAAAAGCGGATTTTGCTATTTCGATTCGATTTAGTAGCTCCAACAGTATTTCAATTATTGACCACAATCTCCGATCCAACATTTTGGATTTTCAATGAGTTCAGAGTATTATAATTTTAATATAAAACTTCATTTGAAACAACTCAAAAATCTCCTGCATATAGTTTTTTACAAACATTTTAAAATGTTTCATATTTCGGCCGCCATATTGGAGATGCCATTTTAAATTTTGTAAATATAATAGCGGATTTGTAATTAGCATACTCGAAAACCCCCTGCATTCTAATTTTCGTAATGATATGTTGAAAACATTGCTCAATAATTAATTATTTCCTAAAGAATAGCACTTATTTCGAAGATTTGGCCGACATTTTGAAACCGCTATTGCGAATTTTGGAAATATGAATGTGGATTCATAATCAGCATACTCAAGAACGGCTGTATACTAATTTTTGTAAGGATACGTTGAAAACTTTGCTTAATAAGGAATTCTTTCTGAAAAAATGGTACTTTTTAAGTATTTGTTTAATAATAGCAACAAATTTACTATAATTTTAAAACATTTATGCATGGTTTTTGATTCTATATCATACCGAGATCTTCCAAGTGCAAAAAAAATGAATCATATTGCTCAAAACCTACCTTAAAATCTCAAAAAAACTAAGAAAAAAGGAGGGACTGTGGGGATCCCACTACGCCGCAAATGGTTAGGTCAGGTCAGGTTAGGTTAGGTTGAAGGCCCATTATGATACCCTGTGTATTTGCTAAAAAAGTGGAGCTAACCTATTTCCTCTCAGAGAAGCATTTCCAGCCTCTTATGAATTTTACGATCTTGTGTATGTCTACCCCTGATGCCTCTTCCAGGCACTCAAGCCAAAGACTCTGGCAAGGCTTTCGCTTGCCAGAGCTGGGCATCGGCAAGGCAGGTGAGATATAGTTTCTTTTTCGGTGCAACACTCTCTGCAGAAATCGTCGGAGGTTTTCCCCCATCTTTTGAGGTTCACTCCGATCGCACAGCGTCCTATAACTATTCCTGTGATCATGTTGATTGTCTTTTTTTTGTGTCTCAAGTTACTTGTTCTTCTTTCGTTTATCTTTGGCTATAGCTTCCTTGATTTTGAGCAATCTATTCTTGTTCTCCATCATTTGCTATGGTCCTCCTTAACGACATCTTCTATAGTACTCTTAATCGAGTTGATCATTGGCCACGTGAGATTGTGCATTTCGACGCTGTCTTTTCCTTCGAGCTTTGCCAACTCATCTGCCCTTGAGTTTCCTTCGGACCCATAGTATCCAGGTACCCAGTAGAGTCTGACTTCGCCTTCGAGTATCCGTAACAGCGTCTCTCAGCTGCTCATTGCGTTCTTTGATCTAATCGATTTCGATACTAGTGTCTTGACTATCCATGTTGATCGTTGCCTTTACTGGTTCCCTATCTTTTAATTGCATTTTCTATAGCCAGGATCTCTACTTCTAGGACGCTACATTTACCTTTTAGCCCATATGAATTTTGTACCTGCAGTTGTTTCGAGTAGATTCCTGCTCTCGTTCCTTCCTTTGTTTTTAACCATCTGTGAATACTGAGATTTTGTCCTCTTTTATTTTAGAGTCGTTTCCCCAGATTTCTTTAGTCAGTATGTCTGCTTGTATATTTTCTTTGAAGTCAAATCTGGTGATCATGTAGTCCTTTGGCTGTTTTAGCTCATCCTTTAGATCCTGATTTAGCTTTCCCATTACTCTCAGAATCGATGTTTGCCCAGAATTCGTTTGTTTCCACCCCTTTGTATCTCTGAGTCTCAGAGCTCCTTCGCGGCCAGTCATATTCAACATATCTTCTAATGCTGCTTGTGGTGTACTACTTACAGCTCCTGTTGTCCCTAGTGCTGCAAGTCTTTGCACCTTTGTCAGCGTTTTCCTGTTTACCTCCTTTTTTATGGCTTCCCACCATACTGAGGTTCCATAAGTTATTACGGGTCTTACTACAGCTATATATATCCCATGTATGATATATGGTTGTAGTCCTCATTTTGTTCCGAACATTTTCTCTTCATATTTTCTACCACATTCCTTTTCTAGGATAATTTGGAATCTAGGATGATTCCAAAATATTTCGTTTCTTTTGATACGGTGATTTCTCGCTCTCCAAGTTTTAGCGCTTTCATCTCTGGGATATTGTATCTTGAAGTGAACAGTACTTATTTGGTTTTATCTGGGTTTGCACCCAGTCCTTTCTGTTCTGCCCATCCAGATATTTCTCTGAGTACTGACTCCATGATGTCTCTAATCGTTGTTACTACTTTATTCTTTTATCCTCTAAGGTTCTTAGGATCTTGTTGATCACTATGAGTCACAGTAGAGGATGAATAACTCCCCCTTGTGGTTTTGTTCTTGATTTTGCTTCGCATTTCTGAGTTGATTGTTCTGCTTTTCAGCGTCTCCATCACCCAGATTACGGTTATTTGGCCAGCTTCAATTCCATTTAATACTCTTCTTATGGATTCAGTGTGAACATTATTGAAAGCTCTCTCTATGTCCATGAAGGCACCTAAGGTGTCTTCCTTTTCCTGAAGGCTCTTTTCTATTATTCTAACCATCTCGTGTGGAGCGCTTCCACAGATTTGCCTTTTAAGTAGATATGCTGTGCTGTACAGCTTTTTTCGACGCCTGTGGTTTCCTTTGTATGTAGATCGATCAGTCTTTCTAGTGCTTTGAATGAAAACGATGAAAGGCTGATAGGTCTGAAGTTCTTTGGTGTTGTATGGCTTGTTTTACCTGCTTTGGGTATGAACACCACCCTCACTTCTCTCCATTTCTTTGGTACGTATCCTAAGATTAGGCAGTTCCGAAAGATTTTTCCAAGAAGATCCGTTACAGTATCTTGGGATTTTTGTAGCATATTAAGCATTATTCCATCTAGTCCTGCTGATTTGTAAAGATCAAACGTATTTATTGTCCATGCTATCTTTTTCCTTGTGATTATTTCCTCTACAACTACCCGTTTGTTCCAGTTGGGCGGGTCCTGTTACGTTTCTTCGCACTCAGACTCCACCCCTTGGCACCCGGGGACGTGTGTATTTATAAGTTTCAGTCCATGATTCATCTGTCCTTCGGATGTTCTTTAAAACCATTGGTTTTTTTTTCAGAATCTTTCTAAACCTCGATGCTTCCTCGAGGATTCACTGAAACTTTTTATGGATTCCCATTTTGCTTTCCTTGTTTTATTTTATATTCATTAAAGCTGATTTTATATATGGTCCAGCTTTCTTCTGTCTTTTCCTTTCTCGCTCTACCCAGGAGTTTCCTAGTTTCCTTCCTTTGCTCTCTTAGCTCCGCATTCCATCACGGTTTGGTGTTTTTGTGGCTGCGTCTCACGGGGCAAGTTTCAAGGAAACCTAGCTCTAAAATGTCTCCTAGTTTGTTGACGTCATTGTCGGTCTCTGATCGTGTGCGATTGGGCCCAGCCTGGGCCTGTGCGGCTAACTTTTCCCTCAGTATCTCCGAGAAATTTGCCCAATCCATTTTTTCGGGGTTCCTAAATACCCTATTTTATTTAGCGTCATGATTGATGGTGAAGAGTATCCTCCTACGGTCCGAGTAGAAAACTTCGGATGATACTCTCCAGCTTTCTATCGCTACCCTATTTGTGTTTGTAGCCAATGTCAGATCTATTACTTCTTCCCTTACCCTATTTACAAACGTTGGTACATTTCCCCTATTGCATGTTATAAGGTTTGTGGAGAGTATGTAATTAAGTATTAACTCACCTTTATCGTTCGTGTCTTTGCTTCCCGATTGGACGTGGTGGCCATTTGCATCAGATCCTATTACAATCAATCTACCTTTGTTCGTGGCTTGCGTAACTAGACTTTAGAGATCTTGTGGCGGGGGTTCTTTCTCGTTTGGCATGTATGACGATGCGAGAATCACCGAAGTACTGTTCCCCTGTTCGAATATCTCTGCCGTCATATCATTTGTGCTGTGTTGTGACAATAGCATGAGTTGTAACGTCCTCTTTGCTACTATACGCGCTCTTTTCTTACCTATCATTTGGGAGTGAAATAGCTCATAGTCTTTCGCCTTAGAGCTCGGATTTTGTCTTCTAGGAACCATAGTTCCTATATCAGGGCGACATCTATTTCCTCCTTCGTCATGGTCAGCATCAAGTCTTCCGAGGCTGCGTCGCAGTGGTGCAAATTAATTTGCAACATTGCCAGTCCCCGTTTCATTCTGCTGTTTTTTTTTTCAGTAGGAAGCCTCGTCTTCAGTGTTCTCACACCGAACTTGATGTTTCCTACTGCTTCTTTTAAGGGGTTATGACAGGGTTAAAATTTCAAAAAAATCGATTTTTTTTTATTAACGTTTTTTGTAGGAAATTTACTGTAGAATAAGCTCCCGAAACTCACTTTTCGATACAAAATTTTTTTCAAAAGTTATAGGCATAAAACCAAAAAAAAATCATGATTTTCGATTATCGTATATTTTATACTATAAGTACCATTTCATGTTTTATAAATGGTTTTATTAAAAGAAAGTACATAAGATGCTATGCATATATCAAATATATATATATTTACACTATACACACACACACACGTGTGTGTGTGTGTATATATATATATATATGCCTTTCACTGTACGACGCATTGGAAAAAATTTTAAATTTGGCGGTTATCGGCCGAGGTAAATGGTATCTATAGCGAATGGCACTCTAACTAGAATCCTGTTTTACCATAGCACTAGCAGGTTGTCAAACTCGCTGTTAAATGATAAACAGTGATTGTTTAACTAAATAATATTCAGTTCAATTTTTCAGTAAAGATTTTAGTTTTAAACTAATAATTTTAACTGAAAATTGCACAAGTATTTTATTTAGTTTAAAATCTAGGTTATTATTGTGTTATTGTGAGTGTATTATTGTGTTGTGAAATATCAAGATTATAAAAAACAATAAGATGACTGGCTCAAGAAACAGAAAGCCAGGCTCATCTGCACAAGGAAAGCGTAGGTTTGGAAGAAAGAAGAAGAGGCAAAGGAGGTTCTACAGAAGTGAACCATTGTCAACGACCATCCCATCTTCAAGAAATGAAGCACCATCGGAAGCACATCCTTCATCGTCTACTGCACCTGGACCACCAGAGAGAGAAATGCCACTTCCATCGACATCCAGTGCAAGATCTCCAACAAGAACAACTACGCAACCATCAACATCAGGTACAGCAGCTACGCAGTTTGCACAGCCAGAAATTCCAGTATCCAGATCAAGACAGAAATTAACATCAGAGTATGTAGAAGCTGGTTCTATACAATATAGAATTTTTGACATTTCTATACTTTTGCCCGGATTACAAGAATTTCTGGCTTGCAAAAACTGTGGCGGAGATATCACTTTTAATGAAGTTGATATCAGAGGCCTGGGTAGCAAACTATCTATGACTTGTAATAATTGCTGTAAAGCTGAATCCATTGACTCGTGTAGGCAAATTGGTCCAAAGCGTAATGCCTTTGAAATCAATAAGCGAGTAGTTTTAGCAATGAGAGCTCTGGGCCATGGACACATTGGTTTAAAAACCTTTTGTGGAATCATGGATTTTTTACCACCAGTTGCTCATAGTCATTTTGGAACTATCAATCATGAGTTAAAAATTTCGAGTCAAAGAGTAGCTACCGAGTCAATGGAAGCAGCTATGCAAGAAAAATGTAATACAGATGAGACTCAGGAGAATTGTTGTGATATGGTTTCCGGTGATGGATCTTGGAGGAAACGAGGATTTTCTTCCCTTCAAGGAGTATCAACGTTGATCCGGAACGACAATGGCAAAGTGATCGATGTGGCACCGAAACAATCATTTTGTAAGGCTTGTGAATCACATCAAGAGGAGGACACTGAAGAATACAGAGAGTGGTTTGAAGCACATCAAGACCAGTGCTCCGCCAATCATCAGGGAAGTTCTGGAAAAATGGAAGTAGACGGTATTGTGGAAATGTTCAAAAGATCAGAGGCATTACACGGTATCAAATACAAGAGCTACATAGGAGATGGCGACTCAAAAGTATACAAGGCCCTCTGTGATGCCAAGCCATATGGAGAAGATTTTTTCATCATCAAGAAGGAATGTGTTGGACACGTGCAGAAGAGAATGGGAACCAGACTGAGAAATCTGAAGAAAACTTTGGCTGGCCAAAAACTGTCTGATGGTGCAGGGATAGGTGGAAAGAACCGTCTGACAGCTCAAAGAATTGATCAACTTACAACATATTATGGCAATGCCATCCGAAGCCATCATCATTCTGTTGAAGAAATGTCCAATGCCATCTGGGCAACATTCCATCATAAATCTTCAACGGATCAAGAGCCGAGACACCACCTTTGTCCCGTGGGATCAGACAGTTGGTGTAAATGGCAAGCAGCCAAAGCCAAGGGACAACTGAAGAATTTCCAACATCGAGACACGATTCCTATGGCAATTATGGAGGCAATCAAGCCAATTTACAAGGACTTGACGCAACCAGACCTGCTGGAGAGATGCATTGGAGGCTTCACCCAGAACAGCAACGAAAGCTTCAACCAGTCCATCTGGAAACTCGTCCCCAAGGAAACTTTCAGCGGCCTCACAGTCTTGGAGATTGGAATTTTCATTGCTGTTGCTTCCTTCAATGATGCCAAAGCTGGAGTACTTCAGGTGATGAAGAATTTCAATGTGCATCCGGGATCTTCTGCAGTAGACTGGGCCAAGAGTGCAGACGAACAACGGCTTTTCTGGTCAGACAAGAGAGCAATGGAATCTACACTAGAAGCCCGAAAAGCTAAGAGGAAAAGGAATAATCCGGATGATGATTCCTACTCAGCTGGGGCACACTAAACATTTACACAAATAACCCCTATACTTCTCACTCCTAACCAAACACTGAAACGAGCATTCACTACAAGCTTCATATCACTTTTCATCCAACATAGACAATACACACATTACAAAATAAAATGAAAATTTGGTCAGAGCAGAGCTGACAGTTTTCCAGTTTTCTTTTTTTTTTCATAACCATGCACATTAGTGATAGTTTAGTCTGCTTGAGTCTGCTGGCTTGCTGTTAGCTCAACAGCTGATCAGCTGTTCTCTGACCTACTTTTTATCAATCACATCTGGACAAAACCTTTTTAGCTTCTAGTGTTCATTTCTTCTGCTCTTTTGCTACATGGATGAGAAACAGCATTTGTAAGTATATTTTTAAATATTTAGAATTTATTATAAAATATTTATTAAGAATACGTTAACTCAAAGTATGTTGAATAATTTTTCACAAAAATTTAGCATACTTTGAGTTTGAATTATAAAAAAATTTAAAAACTACTGAATTTAATATTTTAACCTTTTTTCACTTATTACATATTTTGTGTTTCAGAGGACATAAGCTTTCATAATGAAGCTTTTTTGAATACGCGTCTCTCCAGTCATCATCCCCAGACAGCTACTTTTGGATTATATTTGGCCTAGACGTTGAAAATTATTTGTAAGTATACTTTATTTTATTAAATATTAAGTAAAACTTTAAATGCCATTTACTCAGAATTAGGTTTTTCATGATTCTTATTCACTTGCCGCAGGTTTTCTCAGGAACGGATGAACCAATTGAGCTCAAATTTTAGAGAAACCTTCGGGATAGGTTTCCTCACAAACTGAGCGGAGCAGAATTGGAAAAGATAAGTTCAAAGTGAATGTTACGTATGTTTACATATGTAACATTCACTATAATTACTAATATTGTCAATGTATGTATAATTAATTATATTGATTTTGTGTTTTTCAGAAATCCCTTCCGCGCAGTTTGTGACCAGACTTATAAGGAAGATTTTCCAGTCTGGTTCACCAGGATTGAAGGTACGGTTCCTTCAGAAACCTGCGGCAAGTAAAGAAAATTGATGAAAATCAGGACTTTTGGTAAGTAAATACCTTTAATTGTTTTTAAATGTTATACTCACTTTATGCATATTTTTTATGCATAAAAGTGATGTATAATACTTATATTTTAAATGAAAAATGTAGTTTTTAGAGCACCTACATATATTAATTTTTTACAGCCCTAATCATTTTTCTTTTTTTTTTCAGGTTTTAACCCTGTCATAACCCCTTAAGGAGCTGAGTGATTCGACGTCCACGGCGATAACCAGGTCTTTGCCGTTTCCGCTTTTGCTCACTACTGAGGAGATGATTCTCCAGCTTTGAGTCTTCAGTTCCTTATTCTGTCTAGCTATAATTTTTAGCACAGTCTCCTCTTCCAGTACTGAGGGTGAAACCCAGACTGATATCACTGATATCATAACTTCGAATCTGGCCCCCTGCCAGAGTTCGTTGCAGTCGCAGAAAACGTGGTTTAGAAAGTCCCAGCACTTTTTGTTGCTGCATCCTATAACTTTGACTTCCTTTTGCCAGCAGGCCCCGTCAAAGCTTACCTAGCAGAATCCTCATTTCCCCTTCTAGCCACCTTTCGAAGCTCATTCTGCCATCTGGATCCCTACGATTTATTATGGCTATTTGAAACTCCTGTGGTGACTCGAAGCTTGTCGAGTGTTTCGGCTTTATCGCAGATTTTTCCTCCTCTTCGGTGGGTTTTTTCGTCCTCTTTTTTCCTCCTCTTCCCCCTCCCCTGGGTCTGACCTTTGGGTCTTTCCGCCTTCGGGGAGAGTTCCACTGCTTCAGCCTTCTGCAGCTTTTTTCTTTTTACCGTGACTTTTCCGGGGATTGTATCAACCTTTTCAGTCGTTTCCTCCTCCCGAATAGTCTCTAGTTGTGGGGAGGTACCGTGTTCTTATTCTATCGGATGAACTCTCTTTCTTTCTCCGTGAGTTCACTCTCTTTTTCTCTCATTCTTTTCAGAAATCTAATCGCATTCCTCTAGCTCTTTCTTGCTTTTTGGTCGCGGCCAGGTTTCTTATGTTTCTTTTCCCCTTCCTCCTTTACGGCCGTCCGAGTCTGTTGATTCGATCTTGCTTCTTATGGACGATACTTCGTCCTCTGATGCTGTGGCAATCTGCATCTCTTCCAGTTGTCCGGTTAAGCGCCCCGGACCACCCTTGCCATGCAGAATTTGGTGGTTCCCACTTTCACTTGTATCATCACATGGTGCTCCAGTTACCAAGTGCTGAATAACAGGTACGTTGGATTCGAGCATTGATGCGCCTCTTTCAGAATTAGAATGGAGCTCGGTCGTTTTACAGCGGGTAGATTTCCCTGAGGATTACCACCTGGATAATTATTTTTATCTTCGCTCTCCTCCATAGTATTTGAACCCACTCCTCCGCTGCTTCCATTGTCCACGATTGCGTATTCTTTATTAGCGATTAACCAGAGAGACTAAAACAATTTCGATTGCATCTTGTAGATCAATTAGTTTCTCATAAGATGCCAACTCAAAAAGAGAGAAAACGCAAACCCATTGTTGTTGGTTTGCAAAAACCACAAGTGCCTATTAGAAAAAGACACTCTCAATTAACTCACATGCCAGTATATGATCAAATCCTTGGTTATTTGTGTAACTCTTATAACTTAGTTGACGTTTCGTAACCCTTAAAAACGCTCTAAACAAAATTATGTATCTATAAAAATAAATTTCTACTATTGAAATCAAACGTCGTAAAATTCTATAAAATAATAATATATGTAACGCTTACAAATCTTATTAATCCATTAACGCCCAGAACCGCAGATTTTGATATCTAAGTTTGAATCATCATCCTGTAATGCATTCACATGGAAAAAATTCGAGAAGAACTGTTCTTATGTAACAAAGAGTCCTCTTTCTAATTTTATAAATGAAAATTTTCATTCATCAACGTATAATTTTATCATAAAAAATACAAAAAAAATAATGAAATAAACGCACTTTTTCAAAACGCTTTTTTGTTTAAATCGATTTTTTGACCGCTTTACATTTGTCTATGCATATAATAGTCATATGTAGACTGTTATAAAAAGCAGAATGTTATAAGACTATGCAGTGGCTTCAGCTCACAGAATTTTTTTTCTCAACAACATGGCGTCATGTATGAACATTTTTTGGTTTTATATTCACAGATTTTGTTCTTACAAACTGAACTTTGGATTCCAACTAAACTTTGGGCGCGAGCTACAGCAACGCGAACACGCAGCGCGTAGGCGCGATCCCCTCGAGGGCATCGACCCGCCCCGGTACGGATTGGCTCGCCACGAAGGCTACACGAGCCCCCCCCCCCCCCCGACCTGGCCCTGCACCGACCGTCGCGAACCCCGCACCGGGGCCGGTAGCACCAGCTAGCCCGTGGCGGTAGCATCGATCCGAATGTGGATCATAGGCCGGTCCCGTGAGGCGAGACGGGAGACGACTGCCGCGACAAGAGTGCGGGCGAGAACCCAGGAGGTGCTAGCCTCGTGTCAGTCACGAGCATAGACCTCGAACACTATGTTCACTTTAATCAAGCGCTGTGGATGATCCCCAACTTCGATAGGGATCTCGATACTAACGCCGTCAGGGAAGTCTGTACTCGTCCAGGCTAGAGTTCGAGCGATTTGTGTTACGTTAGATCGCCAATAATACGGGCAAGTCTAAACAACGATTTCGAGTCCGCATCGTTAGCTACGATTCCGTGGACACATTTCTGAGCGAGCTGATACTCTACTTCGCCAACATTGGCATCGCGGAGCAGCTCTCAGCTCAAATGAGGGCGGTCGCTCAAGGAATTTGCGAGTCGGTCAACGACTATGGCCATCGCAGGCGCAACGGATAAGGGCGTACAGGCAAGCCAGACCGCGGGCCAGGACGCGAAAATCAGCGACCCAAGGCTTTTTGTAACTATTGCAATGCGCATAGCCACGCGCTCGATGAGTGTAGAACCACATATCTAACCGGTGCACTGACCGCAGACGGTCAGATTCTGACCAGAACCACAGCGGCAACAGCGGCGGAGAAATAACCACGGGAACAGCGACGGAGCTAATGGCAGTGGTGGCGGCGGCAACAGCAACATCGCCCAAAACAACAATAACCGCGGCAGAGTAAACGGCGGCGGTAGAAGAGGCGAGTTTCGAGGAAACGGGCCGCGAAACAATAACAACAACAGCAGTAATAACAATCGCGGTGACGATGGTAAAGAAGTCGGAGGCAACCAAAACCAACAGTGTCGAACAGTGGACGAAAAGCATTCAAACTAATTCGACGCTCGTCTCAATGCCTAGACGATGAACGTCGAACAACACGCAAGTCCAATCAGCAAACAACCAAGCTGATCAGGACTCAAGAGCGCGAGTTCACGGAAGTCCCAGGGACGGGTAGCCACCCTCGCCTAATAGAGATTAGACGAAAATCCGATTCTCTGGATTTTGGCAAAAGCGCCAACGATAAGAGGACCCAGATCACCTCCACGATAGCGCAGCCCGCTACCGAGCCCGGTGTACCAGTGAACCAGCACTTGGATGGTTCATACACCCAGTAGTCAAATCTGCCACCACTTCTCCTCAACCCGATGCAACAGCCACGCACCCCCGATGAGACGTCGCCAATTCAAGGTCGCGCCGATCGAGATAACACTGTTAAGTCCTGACTACTTCAATTTAATGCCTATAGTCAGGATTATTTATAAAAATTAAATTAATAGTGTCTAGGAATACTTAATTCTCACCCTCAATTATAATGTGCAACGATTGTTTACTTACCTTTTTTCCCGCAAATAATAGATTGCGTGATGCACTCCGAATAGCGATGATTAATTTCAGCTGGTTTTTAAATGATAGAGAACTCTCCGATGTATTTTGTTTTTAGAATAATAGAATTCATAAAAATATATTTATTCAAAAATTCCCTTAAAATACAAAATAGAAAATTATAGAATACAACAAAAGTATCACGGAAAAATAAATCAAACTCCGCCAATTTTCGGACCGGCGTGGACGGAGTCAATACGAAATCTTGACTACCTAATTGAGGGCATTGAGCCTCTTTTAAACTCAAAACTTAGTTTATAAATTTACAACATTATTGAACATTAATCATTTTGTAATTTTACATACAATAACACGATCTTCCAAAAGTATAACGCTTAGTCTGCGTTTCGCAAGCTCAGCATCAGCTGAGCTCTTACTTTTGAAAGTGTGCCAATCATCAAACCACATACAATCGACATAATCGATGTTGTAATTTGAATTTTGAAATTTTATCGTTTTGAAAATCATCATATCTTTCAATAGTTAAAATAGTAAAAAGAGTATTAAAGAAATAACGTCATAGGATGTTACACCTCAGGGCCTAAAACATTGCAAAGAATTTGCAATGTAATCAATATTTCAAAATTCAAACGTTCGATTTATAAAGTAACCTAATTGTAAATATGCTAAGTAAACATTTTTGTGGCTATAAAACATGTGGCGTATTGGCCTGAGTATGTACTACAACTATTGCATTTAAAACAACATGTACGGTGTTCCCCAGAAGCGTCGCAGTGCGGTATGCGTAAGTATATATTTTAATCTTAAACTTAATACAATATCAATAACAATAACTAATTTACAATAATTTTCCATTTTTATTATATATATATTTTTTTAATTTATAGTTTCAGCTCTGGCAACATGCCAGACATTGCAAGCGGGCTCGTCAGCAAGGCAGAGATCCCCCTCCAGAACCAGCCGTAGGCCGTCGACGTTGGACCTTCGTATATGTAAGCTACTTTTGATTTTCTTCCTTTGATTTCCTCCCCATACTTTCTAATAATAATTCTTTGTTTTTTTCTATTTTCAGTTTGAAGATTGGACAAGCACCCGATCCTGGCGCCACTGCAACAGACTCCTTAACCAGCAAAATTGCGAAGGCGCCTATGGACCAGCAGAGGATACCTGGGGCATCGCCAAACTCATGTATTATGAGCTTAAGGTGTATAACAATGAACATAATAGAGTGTACATAGAAATATTTGATAACTCATACCATATATATATATCGGACCACGATTTGTGTCCCGATATAATTGTAATAATATGTAATGAATATAATTAAATTTGTAAAAATATAAGTCTATTTTTTATTCTCCTTCCCATTAACCAATCCTTAATCCTGTCTTATATTCAATACAAAAGCAATTTAATACAATAAAGTTCTACAAATATTATAAGTTTTATAAAAATAGAAAAATAAACATTTTTTTTTTTAAAAAAAACATTATTGTATTTACTTTTTTTTTCCTTTATCGTATCCTTTCCTACTTCTTCCTTAACAAAATAAATAAACAAAAATTACATCCTAGATGTAATTCCCTCAGCGCCTAAAATAATCACCAACGACCTTAAAATAATAAAAATATACATACACAGAAAATAGACAAAACATTTAAGAAATACTAATCTAGACTTAAGGAAAAAATACTACATTTCCTTTGTGAATTTGAATTTTTATCAGGCAAAAGTGCAGGTAAACGATCAGGAATAGGCGGAGGTTGTCTTTGGATAAAAGATGTATTTTCTATAGTAGGCACAGACGTGTTTAAAATAGGCCTTGAAATTATTCGTGGATTATCAACCTTAATTTCCTCTAAAACAATACCATCATCATCATTATTATTATACTCTTTTTTACACCTCTTAAAATCTTTTGCATCTGTTCTTTGTAATGACAAAAACAGATGCGTTATAGAGCTAAATATTGCTCCAAATAAATGTATAGACCATCCATAAATAGCGTGTAACGCATATCCTCTAATAATAGTATGAATAGTTACTTTTATTATATTTAAAATAATTAAAATCATAATTATTACCGATGATAATGATCCCCATGTTGTCAATTTATCAATAATTTTTCTCCAAGTATTTTCAGCAATGTGAGTCAGAGTATTCTCCGAGAAGATGTTTTCCCCTGTAGATTGTCCAGCTACATCTCTTGCAACGATATTTAACAAGGCCACTTTTTCCATAGGAAACATCAATTGTTGCTGCAATGAATCTAGATCTTCTTGTGCATAAACCCCATTTGTAGCTAAATTATCCACTGATTTAAACTGCAATCTTATTTCTGTATCTGGTTTCAGAGTATTCGGTGATCCGATTACTACTGGTTTGGGTGTTAACTTAATGCAATTTTCTTCAATTTTATAAAATGTAGGAATAACAGAATTACAATCAACCTGCATACCCTTCTTAATTAAAATATGCGTCTTAGGTGTTAAAAACCACGTTTCATTTCCAACCGAAACTGGTAATTGATTATAACATTGTTTTAGATGTAAAATCTTAACAGTTTTTGGTATACATTTAATTAAATGTACAGCCTCACCAGCTAATTTTGCAATATAACCAGGTTTTTTCATAATATTGTAAGCAAATTCATCTGGAGAAATGGAAGCAATGGATAAGGAATTCTGGATAACTTTTCTTTCAAGTTCGCATTTTTCTCTCATTAAATTGATATATAAATCATTAATTTGACTTCTTAAATGTCTTTCAACATAAACAAATTTAGAATTTACATAAGTAAAAATATCTAAATTAAACTTATTAACATCTACAAAAGCAGAATCTGCATCATAATAATAAGCATTTATATTAGTACCTTTTTCAAAAATAAATAATTTTGGATGTTCAGTACGAATAAGTAATCTATCACAATGCAATTCTGTATTTTTTATCGCCAAAGCAAAAGTAATTTCCTTAAAATTAACCGAAAACACTATTTCCTTATTTTTATCACTAGAGTATTTAGTAGCTATTCCCTTAAATAATATATCATACTTATTTTTAAAACAATCACCTTGCGGTAAAACGTCCCAAAAAGTAAAACCACCTTCAATATCCATACAATGTTTATCAGAAAATTTACAAACTACTCCTGAACTTAACATTTATTTATCTGCATTTAAATTTATTTTCGCATTATTTTGCATTAACGTTATTTTAATTAAACCATGAACAAAAACTTTATTCCATGAACCAAAACTATCCGCATAAGAAGCACCTGAACAAGATTTTCCGGCTGCACTTCCCGCAAAATCTATACCTTTTGATGTAGTTGAATTCATCTTTAAATCTGCTATAATATGCGCCTCATCATATTTAAAAATTCCCGTTTCATGAATAGATTTACATTGTTCATGACTTATTTCTTTAATATATTGTTGTTCTGAATTTTCCGTAGGTATTGAATGACCAAATATTCCGCATTCAAAAACTGTTCGATGAATTTCAATTTTACATTGAATAATTGAAACTAATCGAAAATCAGCTATTTGTATTAATTCTATAGCAACATTAGTAGAATTTACTTGCTCATTTGAAAATCACATTCTCCAGAATCCAGTAATGAATATGTTGTTATATTAGGTGAAGAGGAACCACAATCATATCCTATGATTGCTCTATTTAATTTGAAACACAGTATGAAAATAATAAAATGGATGATCAACATTTTCCTCCTAAAACAAACAAAATATATTAGTTTTTTTTTATACATTATTAATTTATTCGCATGAACTGTATTTGATTTTCCATTTTTATCTATTACAATATTATTATTATCTAATACCTCAATAATTTCAAAAGGACCAATATTTTGGTTTTTTTCCAGTTTTCCTGGTTTTGGTTCTTTTACCAGCCAAACTTTATCACCTTTTTCAAAAGTTACTGGATTTATATATCTGTCATAATATTTCTTTGATTTTTCTTTTGAAATTATTAAATTTTCCCTTGCTAACTCAGCAATGTCCTTCATATTCCTAATTAAATTTGCTAAATAATCATTGAACGATGGAATTCGTTCAGAAATTTTCAAAGGTTCGCTTGAAGGTAAACGAGGTGGATAAGCAAATACTAATTCATACGGTGTAAATTTATGCGCACTATGCACACTTGTATTATAATGAAATTGCGCTAATTCCAATAAATCATCCCACATAATTTTTTTTGTAGAGAAATTCTTTAAATATTCGCATAAAGGATGATGAGCTCTCTCCAACGAGCCATTGGATTGAGGCGAAAAAGCAGTTGTTTCAATTTTTGAAAATTTAAATCGTTTTGCTACTGCTTTCAAAAGTTTACTAGTAAAATTTGCACCCCTATCTGTTAAAACTATTTTAGGAGAACTAAAGATACAAATAAATCTTTTAATAAATGCATCCGCGACAGTTTCTGCAGTTTGATCCTGTAACGGAACTACCACTAAATATTTGGAGAGTAGATCTTGAATAGTTAAAATATATTTATTATTATTCTTAGTTATATTTAGAGGACCAACAATATCCATTGCAACCTTGTCAAATGTTTTAATTGGTGTATCTGTGATCACCATTGGTTGCCTAGTTTTTACTCTTTTCAACTTATTTCTTTGACAATCATCACAATTTTTTATTCTATTTTCAATATCAGTTTTTAAATTTTCCCAAAAATATTTACTCCTTATTCTATTGTACGTTCTGTTCACACCTGAATGACCCCCAATAGTACTAGAATGATTTTCTTGAAATATTTTATCTCTATGATGTATATCTACATATTCTATATAATTTAAACAAATAATTATTTTTATCTCACTATTTTTAAAAACTTCAAATAAAATGTCTTCAATATCAATCCAATTTAAATTAATTATTTGCAAATCTTTAGAAATACTGAAACTATATATTTGTTTATTTAACATAATTTGTTTTAGTGAACTAAAAATTTTATAAATATTATTTTTAAGAATTATTGCTGATTGACCTACATCTATGCATAATACAAATACTTTATATATATTTAAATCAATGATTTCAATATCATTCACAATTCCCTTGAAAGTAATATTAAGCTTGTCTATAAATCTACTTGTACTTCTATCTAATGCTTGTTTATTTTTATCTATAAAATGTACTAAATTATCTTTTCTAAATTCAATAGATTTTTTTGTGAATACCATATTTTCAAATTTATTTTCATTTTGCTTTACTTTTTCTTGATTTTTGAATATTATATTTCTATCCTTCTTTCGTCTGTAAAATTTCTTTGCTTTTTGTTTAATACGATCCTCATTTAATTTTTGAATTTTCATATCATTAGTCAAATTTTCTTTATTAGTAACTTTTTCTAACTCTTTTGCTCTTTGAGCTCTTGTAATATCATTTATTTGACTATTTTCTATTGGATTTCTAGACAATGCATCTGCATTAGTATTTACTTTACCCGGTTTATAAATAATTTCATAATCATAATCTAATAACTTTAAACGCCACCTTTGAACTCGCGAATTTTTATCTGCAGATCTAAATGATAACAATGGTTTATGATCTGTAATTATATAAAATTTATTCCCATAAATATAATTTCTAAATGTTTTTACTGCAAACATAATTGCTAATGCTTCCCTTTCATAAGTATGATAATTTTTCTCCGCCGCTTTCAAAACCCTTGAGGCAAAGGCAATTGGCCTATCTTCCCCAATATTCCCTTGAGAAAGGACACACCCAATAGCATAGCCGGACGCATCGACACTAATAATAAAAGGTTTATTCATATCCGGAAATTGTAAAACTGGTGCTACACTTAATGCTCTCTTTAATTGATCAAAAGCTTTTTGTCTGACCTCATTCCAAACAAATTTTTCCTCTTTTTTCAAAAGCTGAATTATTGGTTTTGCTATGTCTGCAAAATTATCAATAAAACGCCTATTTTTATATAGCTTCGACTTTTTTCGCTTCGCCTATTTTTATATAGCTTCGAAATTTATTTATAGCTTCAACCTTTTTTGGATCAGTTCTGATACCATTTTCACTAATCAAATGCCCTAAAAATTCTACCTCTTTTTGAAAAAACTTACATTTACTCGTTTCTAACCTCAACCCTGCTTCCCTTAGTTTTTCAGCAATCAAATTAAATCGTTCATTATGTTCCTCGATTGAATTCGCTACAATAATAATATCATCAACGTAAACAAAACAAAATCCTTTTTCTAACAAATCACCAAGTACCGAATTTAGAATTCTCTGAAAAACCCTAGGACTATTAATTAAACCAAAGGGAAGTACCTTAAATTCAAATCTTCCTAAGGGATGTACACTAAAGGCTGTCTTATGATTGTCTGATTCTTTCATTCTTACTTGATGAAAACCTGATACCATATCAATTGTAGTAAAATACTTGTTTTTACCTATACTATCAAAAATTTCAGTGATATTAGGCAAAAGATAAGGATCTGGAATAGTTTTAGCATTTAATTTTCTATAATCAATTACTAATCTCCATTTTTTTTACCATCTTTAGTTAGACCTTTTTTAGGAACAACAAAAGCAGGTGCATCAAATGCGCTAGTAGATGATCTTACTAAATCATTTAATATTAATTTTTTAGTTTCAGCTATAGTGATTTGTTTTAAATTATATTCTAACGGAAATTGTTTAACATAAACTGGCTTTTCATCTGTTAAATTAATTGCATGTTCTTCAATATTACAAATACCAAATTTTTCACCCTCTAACCAACAAATATCACTATTTTTTACTATTAAACTTTCAATAATCTTTTTCTTTTTATTAGACAAATGACTTAAATCAACAGTGTTTTTCAATAATTGTTGTCTTTTCTTTTCATTAAGATTTTCATTACATATCATATCAATTTCATTTTCTGTAATTAAAGAAATAGAACCATAATGTAAAGTCTCCTCATCTTTTGGTAATTCCAAATTGAAATTTCCTATAAAATTTTCAGGCATATCTTCAATATCAAATGTTAAAAACTTTACTGTGCTTTGTAATTTACATAATTTTTCATTAGAATCTAATTTAACAGTATCTTTAAGTATCTCACAAAATGTTGGATAATCATAATCAATAAATTCTTCATCTAAATCAATCTCAAATTTCCTTAAACAAGTATTTATATTACCAATAAAAATTTCAATATTTATTTTGGAATCATTCAAATATTCAATCAAATTGCTTTTATCATTCTCAATTTTAAAATCATTCACTTTCATTCCACTCAAGTTATCATTTATTTCACTAACTGTATTTAATATATACTTCAAATCTTTATGTAAATTAATTTTCGGATGAATTTTAAAAATAGAAACATTTTCACTATCATTTCTTAAATCAGAATTTGTAATAATAGAACTTTCAACATATTTATTTACAACTAAAGTTACTTTTGCATTTTCACAATGCATTTCAAAATCAGGAATTAATTCAAAAAATTCACACTCTTCAAACATTATTGTAGTAATAGCTTCTTTTACTTCCTGTTTAGGAATTATATGTGTATTAATATGATATTTATTAATTATTGATTTTAATTGAAATTTTTGCCCATTAATATCCAAATAGCCTTTATCTAATCTTAATTTTTGTTGTAATAAAGCTTTAATTCCCAAAATTCCATCAAATGGAATAGAGAACTCATCTGGTGCAACATGAAAATCAAAATATATATTATTAATTGGAAATTTAATCAAACCTAAAGTTCTCAAAGCATTATCAGTAATTCCTGATATTAGGATTTTATTATCATTATCTATTTCCCTAGATAATAATGTGTTATTCTTAATAATATTTAATTGAGCACCACTATCTATTAATAACTTAAAAATAGCCTTAGAATTTACATCTTGCACTTCAATATATTGTAATAAATTTTCTAGCTTTAAAACATAATTATGAGCTATATTCTCTAAGTAATCTCTCTCACTCATTTTCAGTATTTTGTTTATTTCAGAAATTTTATCTCTGTTTACTTCAATTTGGAACGATTTATCTGCTAAATCCCTTCTCACGCGTTCCTTCCCGGAAGAGATTTGAAGTTTCCCTGCTTTCTAAAACAATTTTCAACAGTATGACCAATACCTTTACATTCTGAACAAACGTTTCCCTTTTTCTGTTCTAAAATTTTAATTTTCTCACAATTACTAACAGTATGGCCTATTTGTGAACAAAATGCACATTTTTCTTCCACCGTTGATGTCAAAGCCTGTAATTTTCTACAATCTTTTACTTCATGATTAAAACCATTGCAATATTCACAAACTTTTCTACTAGCTTTATTATTAAAATTAGTTTTATTTTGTTGCTGAAAATTTTGTTGATAATTATTTTTTTTAAAATCATTATTACCATTTTGTAATAATCCTTTTAATTTCCAACAAAATTTAACAGTATGGCCAGATTCATCACACCATTGACACTTATATGGTTGTTTAGCCTTACTTTCTGTAACTAATATTTTTGCTACTTCACAATCAGTAGCAACATGATCCATAGCCTCACAAATAGTACAAAATCTATATCTATTTTCACCTAGTTTACAGAACTTTGTAGGATGCCCCCTTTTTTGATACCTAGATCAAAATTGTTCCGGACAATTTTGTGGCGAATGTCCAACATTATTACAAATTGCACAATTATCTTCCACCGACAAATTTATACATTTAATTGGATCATGACCTGGTTTTTTACATTTATGACAAATTTCAAAATTACGAACTACCGAACATTGAGGTGCTTTATGCCCCATTTCTTGACAAAATTGACAATGATTGTTTTGCATTTTGTTTAATCTACATGTACTAATAGAATCTCCCGTATGACTACAAAATTTACAAATTAATCTAATCTTATCTTTAGCAAAACGACAATTATCCGAAAAATGATCATTTTCTTTACAATATATACAAGCCGTTAAACGACAAAATAATGCTTCGTGATCTTGAGCTTCACAAAATTGACAAGTCATTATTTTTGCAATACTTTTTTTTCCTTCACCCATATTATTCCCATACATATTATTTATACTGAAATCTGAATGTTTGCGTTGATTAATTTCAGTTTCTATAGCAATCGCTTTTATTGCTAAATCATCAATCGTAATTTCATTCCCTAACTCATATCTAATTTCAGGCTTTAAACCTTTCTTACAACTAATTGCCGCATCATTATTCAATTGAATCATAAAACATTGTTTCTCTTCAATAGTAAGTTCTTCTAATTCTTTTACTTCCTTTATCTTGTACAATAATTCTCTTATACGATTTACATAAGATAAAACACCTTCTCCATCTGCTTGCATTATTTTACATAATTTTGCATACAATTCATGTATATCATTCTGTATTGGATATAAAATTCTTACAGATTTTAACAATTGATCAATAGATTTAATATTATTATGATTCAATGCTTGACCTACTTCACCACTGAATCTCATTTTAATTATATTCGTGATACATTCCTCATTAACATTAGCCACCAAATTTTTCAAATTTTCTATTTTCCTAATAAATTCAGCTGGTGTCATATTTTTGCCATTATATTCAGGAATTAAAGAAATTATTTCATTCAAACTGCAATTTATCGGTCTTCCCGCCGTTTGTTGATCATTTCTGTTTCCCGGCATGTTTAAATTTAACAACTTTATACAAGAACTATCACTAATACTTGTATTTGATTCTAACAATCCGAATTTTCTAATTTACTCAAAGCAAGATTTGATAAACTTGTGTCTGTTTCATGAACTAATTCTACTTCTTTTTGCAAACTTAACTTCTCTTTTTCTAAAGATTTTTGCTTAGTTTCAACGGTATCTATGTATTTATCAATATTAAAATTTTCCCACTGATCTATCAGCGAACTTTGATTAATTACAGTACAGTTAGTATTTTCTATACTACTACTAGCAACAGATAAATTTGAATTTGTAGATTTATAGCCTTCATCCAATGTATATTGAATATCTTTAGGTGTACCTGTAATTAAACTTTGTTCTGATTCAAAACCCCCAATATCAGAATAATGACTTTCTTCAATTGAAAAATCTATCAATTCGTTATTCTGTAAAGTACGATTCTGTGTTGAATTTAAAATTTCGTTTTGTTGATTTGTACTACTGCTTATAACACTCGTATTTTGCTGTATAGATATTTTCAAATTTGCTGAATCGGTTGATTTTAATGCTGTATTTGGAGGAGATCTCACAGTTTTTTGACTTTTCTTAAAAATGTTACCTGATAACGGACTCCTTAACGAAGACTTTAATTCCGGATTTGATTTTAAACGATTCCTAGTAATTATTGTTCTTTCTGGATTTTTTTTAAATTCATTATTTTTACCACTCATTTGAATAATTTGGCATAATTAATATTTAAATTAATGTGCTGTATAAATGCTTCAAAAATCTAAATTCTCAACATATAATTTCCCAATTTACATCTGAGTTAAAAAGCAAAACAACAAACAAAAAATCAAATAGTAAGTTACAAAACAATTTTACTCCTTTAAAAGACCCAGTTATACACTGATCTATATATCAATTACTGTTCGCGACAGTCTTTGTATTTTGCTAACGCAGCATTCCCACGCGGTCAGTCGCCGCTGTTTTGAAATGTAATCCTATCTACTCATATACTTATCAAATATGTCTTACACCCTGTTACCTATGTATTATTATCAAGAACACTTGTAACTAATCTAATCAGCCTACTCAGTAACTTCTGATAGCACTACAAAACAAAACTTAATATTTCAAATCTCTCAAAATTCAATTAAAATTCAGATATTTCTAAATCAATAATTATTCTACTATATATGCAGTTAAATTTTCCCACTGTATACTAAAAATACTGTTACGTCCCACCTACACTCTCACCTCATAGGTAGGACATGTATTTGAGAGCATGCAGGATTTTATTTAGATTATTTATGAGCGCGTATATAATTGTTATTAGTGGCTGGGTTTAGACTCGTTACCCGCTCCGATATGTACTTTTAATGTATTTATTTGACTTACCTTTTTCTGCTTCACTTGTCTTATTTTGCTGCTGCTGCTATCCTCGTCTTTTTCTTCCTGCTTTTCTGCTTTTATCGTTTCTGCTAACTTGTAGATTGTAGGATTGAATGGCTTTGCAAATGATTACACCTCACGTTTAAAAATGTATTTGTTTCTTTATTCAAAATCTAGTACTTAGAAGTACAATAAATATCTCCGCAATTGACGAACCGCGAGGTACGGAGTTCGGACTTGAACACGAGACTAATTAAAATGAGGCCAATTCGACTCTTTTAAAGCCCGAATACGTTGAACAACTCTTAATGTGTAACGCTTAATAATCAGTTTTAAAGTATAACGATTGCCGAATAAGTAACACATGCTGACATGTGTTACAAAATTACAGCGCGCATTCAAAATATAACGTTTCGAAATTGACATCATCATTTGTGTTTTGAATTTTGAAAAAATAGTTTAAATTAATAAATAATAGATTTAAAAATAAATAACGTCGTAGGACCTTACACCTCGGGGCTCAAGATATTGCAATGAAATTGCAATAAAAAAATTATTAAATTTCAAAATTCAAAATTTACAATTGGTTTCTAAGTACAAAAAATTTAAAATATTAGCTGATAAAATGATATTGTTGTCCTATTTCTAAATTACAAATAAATACATAAAATAAAATAAATTATATCCTTATTTAAAATGCGTATAAAAATGAATACATTACATCATTAGATGTAATTCCCTCGGGGCCCTAAATAATGTAAGACATTTATGAAATATTTAAACAACATTTAAACAATAAAAATTAACGTAAATCCAATGAAAAAATATCTAAATTCGAGCTCTGAGAAACACTTATAGGATTTTGAGATTTTGTATTAGATGGATAAATATAAGGCGGTGTATTAGGAATAGATGGTAAACAAGTTGCTTTTGTAAATGATGTTTCTACTTCCATAGGTTGAGAATTTTGCGAAATGACTTTAACTTCCTTTAACTCTTCTTCTTTTTCTTCTTTATATTTTGTTGATCTTGCATAATTCGTCATTTTTTCTGTATTTCCCATAGAAATGAATAAATGGGTTAAAGAACTGAAAACTGCTCCACATAGTCTAATAGACCATCCATATACTGCATGTAAAGCATATCCTCTTTTTATAGTGTTAATTGTTAATTTGCAAATGTGTAGTATTACTATAATCATGAAAATTCCTGATGAAAAAGATCCCCACGTAGTAAGTTTTTCAAATATTTTTTTCCAAGTACTTTCTGCAATACTTGTTAACGTATTTTCTGAAAATGTAACTCCATCTGTTACATCACCAGCTATATCTTTTGCAATAACATTCAAAATTTGTGTTTTTTCCATAGGAAACATTAACTGTTCTTGTAATTTATCCAAATCAGTTTGCGAATAAATGCCATTCGTCGCTAAATTTTTCACGGCTTGAAATGTCCATCCCAAATGAGTATCTGGTTTAATAACATTCGGTGGAATAGACACTGTTGGCTTCGGTATAAGTTTAATCCAATGTCCATCAATTTCGTAATACGCTGGTACAATTGTATTACAATCTACTTTACTACTTTTCTTGATTAATATATGGGTTTTTGGTGTTAAAAACCAAGTTTCATTTCCCAAAGAAACTGGTAAATGATTATAACAATCTTCTGTATGTAATACTACTACTGATCTTGGTACACATTTGATTAAATGTACAACTTCTCCTGCTACTTTCGCCATATAACCTGGTTTCTTCATAATATTGTAAGCAAACTCATCAGGAGCAATATTGGCAATGGATAAAGAATTTTGAATTACCTTTTTCTCAAGCTCGCATTTTTCAGTAATTAAATTAATATATAAATCATGAATTTGATTTCTTAAATGTCTTTCTACATAAACAAACTTAGAATTTACATATGTGAACAAATCTAAATTAACTCTATTAACTACTTCTCCATTTACTTTATCCACATCAAAAAAATATTTATTTAAATTACTATCTTTTTCCGCAATAAACAATTTTGGATGCTCAGTGCGAATCAACTCTATATCACAATGAACTTCGACATTTTTTGTAGCTAATGCAAATGTTATTTCATTTGCATTTACAGAATAAACTATTTCTTTACTATCTGTACTAAAAGATTTAATTGCTACTCCTTTAAATAATACTTCATATGAATTTTCAAAACATTTTCCTTCCGGTAAAATATGCCAAAACGTATTTCCTCCCTCCATGTCCATACTATTTTTATTCGAAAATTTACAAACTGCTCCTGAACTTAGTGTTAATTTATCATTTTTTAAATTTACTCTAGCATTATTTTGTAGCAACGTAATTTTGATTAAGCTACAAACAAAAACATTATTCCATGATCCGAAATTGTCTGCATAAGCAGCACCAGAACACGATCTATCTGCCGCACTTCCCGCAAAATCAATGCCTTTAGTAGTTGTTGAATTTATTTTTAAATCCGAAATAGTGTGAAAATTGTCATATTTAAAAATACCCGTTTCATGAATTAACTCGCATTGTTCGTAACTTAATTCTTTGATGTATTGTTGTTCCACATTTTCAATTGGTATCAAATGTCCGAAAATTCCACAAGAAAATATAGTTCTATGGATTTCAACTTTACACTGAATAATTGGAATAGAACGAAAATCTACTATTTGTATAAGTTCAATAATAGTACTTGATGAATTTACTTGATTGTCTTGAAAGTCGCAATTTCCAGAGTCCAATAAAGAGTATGTTGTTATGTTAGGCGCCGATGAGCCGCAATCGTAGCCTATGGTAGCTTCAGTAACTTTTAAGAATATTTGAAAAATGATAATAAAGATAAACACCATCTTGAATTCTGAAATCAAATTGATTCTATTAATTTTTCTTTTTAAACAATATTAATTTATTTGCATGAATTATTTTTTGCTTTCCTTCTTTATTTATAGTAATATTGCCATTTTTTGATACATCCATAATTTCAAAAGGTCCAAGATTATGATTTTTTTCTAATTTTCCAGGTTTTGGTTCTTTAATCAACCATACCTCATCTCCAATTTCGAAGTTTACTGGTTTAATAAACCTGTCATAGTATGTTTTGGACTTTTCTTTTGAAATTCTTAAATTTTCACGGGCTAAATTAGCAATTTCCTTCATATTTGTAATTAAATTAGATAAATAATTATTATATGTCGGTAATTGTTCTGAAACCCTTAAAGGTTCAGATGAAGGTAAATTTGGTGGATAAGCAAATACTAATTCATATGGCATAAATTTATGTGCACTATGAATACTTGTATTATATTGAAACTGTGCTAATTCTAATAAATCATCCCAAGAAATATTTTTAGAAGAAAAATTCTTTAAGTATTCACACAATGGGTGATGAGCTCTTTCTAAAGAACCATTAGATTGTGGTGAAAAAGCAGTTGTTTCAATTTTTGAAAATTTAAACCTTTTTGCCACAGCTTTCATCAATTTACTTGTAAAATTTGTACCTCTATCAGTTAGCACTACTTTTGGAGAACTAAAAATACATATGAATTTTTTTATGAAGGCATCAGCTACCGTTTCAGCGGTTTGATCAGGTAACGGTACTGCAATTAAATATTTAGAAAGTTGATCTTGTATAGTTAAAATGTACTTATTATTATTTTTAGTCACATTCAAAGGTCCTACTATATCCATAGCTACCTTGTCAAACGTTTTGAAAGGAGTGTCAGTAATTACCATTGGTTGACGTGTTTTTACCCTTTTCAATTTATTTCTCCTACAATCTTTACAACTTTTGATTCTATCTTCTATGTCCCGTTTTAAATTTTCCCAAAAATACTTAGCTCTTATACGATTAAAAGTTCTAATGACACCTGCATGTCCCCCTAATAAACTATCATGATTTTCCTGAAAAATTTTATCTCTATCTTTTAAATCTACATATTGCATATAATTCAAACAAACCACTATTTTTACTCTAGAATTTTCAAATACTTGCACTAAAATTTCTTCTATATCTGACCAATTTAAATTATGTATTTTTATATCTCTTGAAATACTAAAATGATCAATTTTCTCAGATAATAAAATACTCCTTAATTGCTTAAAAATCTGCAACATTTTTTCTTTAATCATGAACACTGATTGAGTTACATCAATACATAAAACAAAAATTTTAAGTGCTTTAAAAGTTGCTATTTCTACCTCATTT
>JACCIB010000916.1:0-71093 GCA_018906965.1 Philotrypesis tridentata | reverse complement strand
TGTCCTATTATAGAAATACACGGCCGCATTCAGAGCTAAATCCCACATATTCTCAGGCAGTCGAGTATCGTATATAAGAGATCTCGTTTTCTTTTGGATAGTTTGGTTGAACCTTTCGGCAACACCGTTATGTTCTGGTGTATCAGGGCTGGCTAGTTGCAACTCAGCACCAAATTTATCCAAGACTTCCAGCTTATATTCATCTGTAAATTCTGTTCCTTGATCACATCTAAGGTAACAAAATTTGGAGTCTTTACCAAGGAAATTTCTCGAGCTTTTTATAAACAACTCCAAACAGTTTCCGGTTTCGGTCTTATGTTTCATGGGATATGCCATTGCCAAATGAGAATAATCATCTATAAATACAGATATAAATTTGTATTTTTTGGGATGCGACGTAGGACTAATAGGACCCATTGTATCTGCATGAACAATTTGGAGTGGTTCACTCGCTCTTTGTCTAGTCGAGCTAAAGGGTAATTTATTGAATTTTGAAACAATGCAGGCTTCACAATCCAGTACAGAGTTATCGAATTTAATGTCTTGAATACCTTTAATATCAGGAAATTTTCTTTGAAATTCTTTTAAATATTTTAATGATGCATGTCCAAGTCTGACATGCCATAACATAGCTTATTGGTATTCAATTCATTAACTCTACTACCCGCACTGAACTCGTAATTTATGTTTTCAATATCATCAGACTTATTTACATTGCAAATTTTTCTATCTCTCAACGTGTTTTCAAAGTTAGAGTAACCAGAGCTCGGCTCATTATTGTCAAATTCTGTATCTGATGTATTGAAATCGGTCTGCACTTGTTCATTAAATGTTTGATTAACGGATTGATCAGTATTATTATATTCCACCTGAGAAGTTCCATCTTTGTCAACAATTTCTTTTTCAAGCTTAGACTGATCGTGATTTTCTGTATTATCAACATTCATTTTCTCCTCAAGCTTATTTTGTTTAGTATATGTAACCGCTTTGTACGGATATTCCTGACGCCTTGTTGAAATGTAGGCGATTACTTTACTTGTACGCGATTTTAAAGGAATTTCCGTTTCATTGATTTTATCCATTTCCAATTCTATTACCCAAAACGGTTTTTTATAAATTCCAGAAACAAAAACAGTGTTTGATTTTGGGTCAAAGATATCAATTCGCTTATTGTCAAGATAAATACTCAAGCCTTTATCAACAAATTTTCTTAGTGATAATAGATTTTCTGACAATGATTTTGCGTAAATTACATTATTCAAGCATAAAACATCATTACTACTCATGTGACCAGAAATACAACCAACTCCCTCCGATTTCATAATTGCAGCATCATTGTCATTTGCGCATTTTATATCAAGCTGTTTTGAATTATCAAACGTTCTAAAAATCAATTTTGAGTGGGTCATGTATTCTGTAGCACCAGAATTTGCAAGAAATCTGATCAATTGATTTTCGCTAGATTCTACAACGTCGGACATGTTCGCATAGAGAGCTTCACACTTACCAGAGTTTGCCTTATTCTTTTCATTAGGCTTGTTTTGACCTTTCTTTCCACGCGAATTTCCACGATTTGAGCCTTTATCGAACTTAAATCTCGTAGCATTGTTGCTTTTCGGTGCATCCGCATTACGTTTACCGCCACGACGATAAGTTCCACGTTTACCACCCCGGAGAGAAAATGAATTTTCATACCTTCTTTGATTCTCATTTTCTTGAAGAATCTTTTCCAGCTGTTCTCCCTTATAGGGGCAATCGACTCGAATATGTCCATCATATCGCTTACAATTGAAGCACATCTTTACAGGCCTTTTGCAGTCCTCGCTTCTATGCCCTTTATTACCGCAGTTGAAGCAGTGTGGCTTTATATTTTGCGCGTGGTACGTTTTTATTCCAGCTGATTCGAACTTTTGGCCATGGATTGTTCCTCCAGTTGAAGTTTCTCGAGCTGTTTCCTGCTGTATAATATAGTCCTTTAATTGACTTACTGACAACAGTTTGCCTGTTGCATTTTTATTTAGAAACTCTGTTTCTCTGACTTGTGGCAGATTCGAAACGATAGCTTCAAAAAATGCATCACGAATTTCTACATCGGACAAAGGTGGAGTATCGTGGAATTTCTTATATAATCGAACTATATTATCGAACTTATCCCAAAATGCGGAAGCCTTTTCTTTATTCGGTCTGTATTTAATGTTATGGAGCTATTTTCTCAAACTTGCAGTAGATAAATTTATTTCATTTTCTTTAATTCTTTTAATTTCATTTAATAAATCCTTTTGATCTTTTATATTAGAAACTTTATCATAATATGTCATATCTATTCTATTAATAATAAGATCTCTAACTCTGACTTTATCTTTTTCAAATTTTGATTCATCGACATTACGAGATATAGCATTCAAATCAATTACATACAATAGATCTGCAACAGTCAGTTCAGATTTAAGGAAATCTATAAATGAATCTATATTCGAGCTTGTAGTGAGTTTATAGTCTCTACGGAGAGAAGTTTGAGAATTTGTTAATTCAATTTTTATTTTATCAGTGACACTTCCGGTGTCTCTTTGCAATCCAGCTTTTTCCATTTCAGCTCGTATCAATTCGGACAGATGTTCATTACTTACAGGTTTTTCCGTCTTTTTAACCGATAACTCCTTGTTTAATCGAGCTGATTGCAGCTTCTGCCACTGCCAGACGTTCTATTAACTCTGAAAATGAATTTGGTTTGTAAGAGCTTACAATTAGTGACAGTTCAATCCTTTTAGGATTCAAGTGACACTTAACTCCAGAATAACTAGAGTTCATGAAATCAGAATTTTTAAAAAATTCTGATTCATTAACTTTTCCAGCATGCAAATCAATTTTTGATTAAAACTCGGACTTAAAAAATTTCCCCTTCTGACAGCCTTTATTCAGACTCGGCCTCCACGGCTTCATCTTCAACTCGAACTCTTTCTATTTCTCTTTTCAGAGACTCCAGCATGGATGGTGATAATGTAGAATTATCTAGAAATATTATTAACAAATGAGTCATTTATTTGACGAACAACAATCAAAATAAATTTCTCGACAATAATTTAAGGCAGTTTTAATTAAGCACACTCAAGTGACGAACAACAATCAAAAGAGTATGGTTACTTGCCTGACCCATGATTGGTCTGTAAAATTTTCAGTACACACAGTGCAGCAGCAACAACATACAACACTGTATATACCGGTCGACAATATAACTTGGGACTGAAAAGCATGCTTTAAGAATTTCTTTTAAAAAAAAAATTCATTATGTACGTACAAATTTTAATTTTTAATCCAACTACTTACGTTAGTAATTCGAGCTTTTACCTATTTCATATTTGTGACCACGTGACGTCACAATACAAACACATCCAGCTTCATCTATGTCTGGGAAAATATAATCATCCGGATGATGCTCGGAGATCCCCAGCTCTTGATCTTGGAGTAGCAGAAACAGAGCTACGTTCTGCATCGCGTCGCTTTTCGGACTTTATTCTTGATCGAATTTTACACTCACCTCTCGTTTTGAGATCGTGCATGAAACTCAGACTTTTATTGTTGGCCATTTTCGAGCTGTCGGTGGCTATAAAAATCAATAGATAAAGCCGAAAAATCGATGTAGTCAAGTAGATGTAGTCGAGCAGATGAGGAGGTGAATTCCTGGATCTCGAGCTGCGTCGCGTCGCGCTGCACACTTCCGCCACACGCTGAGCCGAGTCGAACTGAATATTTCACTTACTCAAGCTAAAAGAAAACAACACTAAAATCACAGTCACACACGAATTCGACCTTCCGCGTAAACACAAGGCAAGCTTCTTCCATGCGCAGTGGAAGCGTGCTTGGCCCATAACCTGTTGCGGTTTTTTCCTTGTGTGCCGCAGAAGTAAATAAACAAGACAAAGAATTTATTTACTTAATATACTTATTTATTACTGGTAATCGAGCTATTAGTTAATATAATTTTTGTGGCGCTTGTTCATTGGTCAAGGTCCGTTGAACAACTGAGCCGTTCTGGCGCTCTTCAAGCTCAGTCCTTGAAGAGGGGGGGGGGGGCTCTAAGAGCTTGCTTGGTGCAGGCTGAAGCTGCTCCCTTCTAGATCCTGACATTTATAAAGACATTAACACTAACATTCAAAATAATTGTGTTATTTTAGCTCCTCATAATGAAGATATACATAATATAAACAATAAAATATTAAATTTTCTCCACGGAAAAGTAACAACATATTACAGTGTAAATTATGCTACTCACAAAGGTATAGATCAAACTGACGAAAATATTCATTTAAATTTTCCACCAGAAAAACTAAATCAAATTCAAGAAGGTTTACCACCACATCAATTACATTTAAAAGTTAATACAACTCCACAAAAAACCTTATCAAGGTAAATGACTGTCAAGTATAAGGTTGTTCCTTTAGGTAAAAATTAAAAATAAATTTCAAACTCTTAATAACATAAAGTTAATTTTCGAACTCTCAATAACCCATATGTGGTCAAAACTGAGACAGTTTTTTCTATATATCTATTCATTATGTAAATTTAAATTTCATTTTCAACTCTCGATAACCTTTATATAGCCAAAATCCTAAGTATCTTATTCTGACGGTCATTTCATTATATAAATTAAAGATTTAGATTAGATGATTGAGGGTTTATTGTATACGGTTATTAATACTTCCCTTACTAAAGAGTGATAATAATAGTTTTTATAAAACAGTGATTAAGAAGGTATTTATAATTAGTTTAAAAAATAATTATGTTATATGCGTAAAGATCTTTGCGCTAAGGGTCTATTGGACAGACTACCATTTCCTTTGGGTCAATTCTCTATAATATACCGATTTTATAAATTTCAATTTGAATTTTAACAAAAGAAAGTTGTGATATCAATAAATAAATTGGCAAGTTTCTTTATAAAAATCAATAGTTTTGAAAAAATAAATAAGCGTTTAAATGGGGGAAGGAATATCAATGTACGTGTATATATGTTGTGACGGTCAGCCGTCAGCCCCAGCTCGCCTGGACACCACCGGAGCCGTGCTAATGAAAAAAGCATGTATTTAGACCCGGTGGTGTTTACAGGAGAACCGGGCAGAGATGAGAACGAGAGAGAGAGCAAGAGCAAGAATACGACCGGAGAAGCAGACATAGCAGCGCCGCACGAAACAGCTGAGAGAGAGAGCCACGCTCATCGCGAGGCATGCGCGGCGCCGCACGGGACAGAGAGAGAGAGAGAAGCACGACGCGCGCCACACCGAGACAGCGAAAGAGAGAGGGAAGCCGCACGAGAGCGACAGAGAGCGAGATAGACAGAGACAGCGAAAGAATAATGCGAGCTTGGAGAGTGGAGGCACGCGTCGAGCCTCGGACGTTATTGGCGACGAGTGGAGGGCTGCGGCTCGGTCCACAGCGGTACGCGAGCGAAAGATATTGTAGCGCAAACATTGTAAGAGAAACGGCAGGCGGAAAATGTACAGTCGAATACGGCTACAGCCAGACAAGGCGAATTAAGGGATTCGAATTTCGCGCGCAAGGATATGTAATAGTTAAGAGGGAGCTAGGATAAATATGTGCTATATGAAGCTATCATGTGATATCGCGTGAGCCGAAAAGGACAGTCAGGGAATACATGCGTGAGAAAGAGACAGAGAGAGACGCCGCGGTCGCGACGGCCGCGCAACAGGTAGTAGTATAGTCAGTATCCAGTGAGCAGCAGATTAGACAGGTCGCACTCCAGGACAACAATTCCCTCCGCCTTACTCTACATAACCTCCAGTTGTTCAAACTGTCGAGTGTCGCATCGCGAATTGTTTTGCGCCGCGCCATTTACAGGGCACGAGGAATCACCCGAACGAGAGGACAAGCAGTCAGCCGGAGCAACAGCCAGGTAGACGCTTATCTTATTCGAAGTGCGCGTTCCCCCGTGCCGGCCGGACAATACCGCCAGAGTGTGCTTCCCGCACATTAGCTCTCCAACGTTTTCCTTATTTATTTGATTTAAATAAATGCCAGGCCATTAAATCTGACATAGTGTGTATATTATTTGTCGAGCCACCCCGCCTATCCTTCATCCCAATATCCGCGGCCGTGAGAAACAAGTCCGTGCACCGCTGAGCAGCCGGCAAAGCGGTTGGTAAACCGGGCGTCCACAATAAACTAAAAATTTATAATCTCAAATAAGGTTCATCAGGTAGCCCGTTAATAGGGTGCGACCACGTTGTGGAGCACAAAAACCATAACGTCACAATGTATATTAGGGTGCCACAGTTCATAGGCGTTAAAAAAAATTGATACGGAACCGGTCTCACTGACTTCTCTAGAGCTCAAGAAGGCCAGCGCACTTTGAATTTTTTTGATTGAGCGATTTGTTGCCCCTGCTCATCGATTTTAGTATTTTCATTGGATTTCCAATGAGGAATTACGTATATCATACAATTATCCTTATAACTTCTTAAGTATTGAATTTTTTTGACATTTGACTTTTGATCGAAAAATAATAATAATTAAGAAAGCTAACAGGTGCAACTTCTGTTGAAAATACTCGATTTTCGGAAGCATTTTAAAGGCACTTCCACTGCTCCTAGAGAGCTGCAATTTTGACACAATACCCTTACATGCATGCCAAAATGAATAAGAAAAAAAAATTTGGAAAAAAATGTTAATAACAGTATAAAAAGCCAAGTTAAAGTGAAGCCTTCTACGTGAAAATGTGGGTGAAAGCTACAAACTTTTTTTCGAAGCTGCTATGATTGCTCCTTGCCCCATGTCGCCTGAAGAAGTACGACACGTGTTGTTTGGTTGTAGCTGAGTAGAAATCCTTCCTGGCCGTCTGGCAAGCAGATCTGGTAGGAATACGCTCACAGATGCTTCGAAGCTATGCAGTTTACGATAGGGTCCGATCGACCGTTACGCGGGCCATCACCACACGGCTAGTCCTTTCTGTATACTGTATGCTTTTCACTTTCCAGTCTCCACTCTCAGTATACTGCGATTTGTAGCTAAATGTTGTACAGCGTTCAGGACTTTCGCTGTATGTATGTATGTGTACGTGTGCGTGCGCTCGCGTGAGTGTACGTGTGTGAGTGAGTAAGTGTGCGTGTGCGCGTGTATGTATGTGTGCGTGTGTGGGTGGGTGGGTGTTACCAAAGAATACTCTCAATTTTTTCAGGTTTTTAAGGACATATTTCGAAATTTTGATTTTGTAACTTTTTGAAAAATCCAAAATTGTGAAAAAAATTATAAAGTATTCAAGAAAAAAAAATTTATAAAAGACAAATTAATAATTAAAAATTATTTATTTATATTATTAATGAAAATATTGAAGACATTATTTATACATTGTATAAATAATGTCTGCAATATTGTATAATATACAATACATACTATCTATTATTTAAACATACTATACTTACAAAAATAAAACAATTAAAAAAATTATGTTATAATTAATTATAATTAAAATAAATGATTTATAATTCATTATTATTGAATAAAAAATCACTTATTGTTTTTTTAAGCGTTTCTCTGTTGCAATCCTTAAACATTCTTCTATTCTTACTTACAAGCTGCATAATATTTTGCTTCACACTCTCATTTTTACATAAAAATTTGTTGTATTGCGAAGCAAGTTGAACTCCCCTTTCTGCGTGATCATTCACTACTTACAGAGAGAGCACAATTTGCTTCGCTTCTTTGAAATCGTCCCGTTGTTCCCACAAATCGGGGTCGACCTTAAGAAATTCGGAACTTAACTTTAGTTTATTAAAAAACTGTACCGTTTCACTACTAGCAAATTGATTTAGACTTAGATCATTTATTGCTAGTAGTGAGCCAGGATCAGCTTTAGTTAAGCTCTTGCTTGCTTTCTTAGGTGAGGAATTAATTGCATTGCATAACAATACTTTAGACTCTTTTGACAATAAGTCATCAAAGAGTGCCAATGCAACTAATTCCTCACCTAGGTACCACAAGTGAGAACTCATCTTTTTTAACACGGCTTGCGAAATAGCGCTGTTTATTTTGCTGAAATTCTGGAAATTTTTTAAAAATTCCAAGTCAAGTCTCGGAGCTGCCTCAGGAATATTCGCTGAAAACCAAGTCTTTTGATAGGCTAAGCAAATAAATAAACAAACGTCTCGCAAGCCGGTCTTTTCACTTCCTGTTAAATGGAATTGTTCCCTAAATAAAAAAATCTTGAAGGAATAAATAGCCTTGGACATCCACCGCGCATGGTGAATCGGTCCAAGCGTTTTGAACGTCACATCGGCTGAGTTCCGTGAAGAAATCTGAGAAGAAAGCTGAGCTCCAAGAAATACGACGATAAGCTCAAGGAATTCCTTGTAATCATCCCTTATAAATGATTCCTAAAAAATAATTAAAATATTTAAGAAAATAATTTATTATGTAAAATATGCATTATTAAATAATATAAATAATGATGTTACCTTAAGCTGACGCTCCGCGTACAAAAGGATATCTGCGACCTCATCTTTGATCTGTGCATAAATAAAATCGTCCTGCAGACCTGGTGCAAACGTTTTCCGATCGAGCTCCGGCCACGCTTTTTGGAAGCGTTTAAACATTTGCATTTCAGGGCCTGCAGTTACATAGTTCAACGACTGTTCGAACGCAGCTCTCAGCATCAGTTCTTAGACATGATGTCTACAAGCAAAATGCAAGAGATTACGCCCTAATTTACTTTCTATTAGGACACACGCTCCGCTCGAGGGTCCTGTGTTCGAAGCCGTCGTATCGAAAACCATTCCGCAGACGTCGTCTTCGATTTCCCATTCGATGAGCAACTCCACCACAGCTTTTGCTTGCTCCTCTCTCGTTCCTCGAGAGATCTTGGGAATGCCGATCAATTGGCTTTCACCCTCTCCAGTGATAACCACAGGGAGTCGGTTGATCTTCTTATTTTGGTCGTCCGGATCATCAAATTGCTTTCCATCCCAGTGGACGAATAGCCTCGAGGCGTGATTCGATGTAAAAGCCTCCTTTATAGTTTTAGCAACATTTATTCGCTGCCGCAATCGAAATTGACGAATAGATTCGCGACTCAAATGCAATTCGTCAATTTCGATTCCAACGCCGTGTGCAAAAGCTGCTAAAATTCTCGGAGCACTTCGATCGCTTACTCTAGCACGATCAAGAGCACTAGTTACATCTGCAGTAATAACTCTTCTCCTTTTAAATTCAGAAGAAGGTTCATTTTTAAAAAATTCGTGAGTCTTTTGCTATTTTATATTTAAAGTTAAAATTTTGGTTAAATGTTGTTATTAACAGGTACTTAATTTGCGCAGAAAAGGAGCTTTGCAGTTTGGTTTATTTAAGTGCAATCGCTATTTGATTCGCGTATTGGATATTTTAGACGTTTCTGACGTACTGTACATAAATGTTCAAATAGCAATAGCGTAAAAACTATTGGACCTAGAAGTCTCTCTTTTTGCACACTCAAAGTATTTATTTGATTAAATATTCGACCGGAGTTTGAGCTTTAAAAGTTGATAAACAAACGAATCACGATTTTTCAAAAAATACAAACTTTGTTTCTCAGATCTTAGCAGCGGCGAGAGAACGGAAAAATGCAATTTTTTAAAAATTCGTGAATCTTTTGCTATTCAATATTTTAAGTTAAAACTTTGGTCGAATGCAAAAACAATATTTACCAGCTATCAGGATATATATTGTGAATTAAAAATTAATATACTATTTTTTATTATTGACTTACTTTTTTGAATTTCTTCACATTCTACTAAGGGTTCCTGCAGCAATGCGGTGTCAATAACACGCTTGAGATTTCCACTTCTATTGTCTCGTTGTGCATTCTAAAAGGCAACAGCTTCTCTGTCTTTCAAATTTTCTGTTTGAGGTAGATGGGCAATGTCAAACAATTGGTCCATCTTACTCAGAAAATCAATTTGTCTTACAGACTGTGCTATAGAGCCTTTGCGAAGCATATTTTTCTTCACCAATTGACACTCACGAACTAATTTTTCTAATCTATTGATGCACACACAGTTTCGGATCGTAGGGATGCCTGCTTCTTCCCAAAAACGAGCACTTTTTTAATCGTTGCAGCTGCAGAATACCGATGAGACTGATTATAGTTTCTCATTTGATAGTAGCAGCACTGTAAAACTTCTCGGTTTGACGGTAATTTTGAACCGCGAAGTTCTTTTTGTGTGTGCCCGACTAAGGCGATTTCGGTTTGTGCCCGTGAATCTGGCATTGCGGATTTCACAAGTATACTCTGACAGGAACGAAGTGTCGCATGCAACTGCCAAAAGCAAACTGACGTTTAGAATTCTGCATCAGTCAACGCTTTTTGCACAGTCTACCTGAGTCGAAAGTGATGTACGCGCCTTCGCGTACAAATAATATAGCGAGAAAGCTATGGCCGAGTAGAGGTCTAGTAATCTCTAGGCTAAGAGAGGCCAAACATTAGAGAATAAATCACGCGTTAAGTCTACTCCAAGGTCGGATCTCTTCTCGGTCGCTTCCCTGCGCCGAAAGTTAGCAGAAATATGAACCGCGCATGCATTTGGTGCATACAAATATTTGTAAATGCTCGTAGAAAGTAAAATGAATAAGAGAGAGAGAGAGAGAGAGAGAGTGGGAGAGAGGGAGAGAGAGAGAGTGAGAGAGAGAGAGAGAGTGGGAGAGAGGGAGAGAGAGAGAGAGTGAGAGAGAGAGAGAGAGTGGGAGAGAGGGAGAGAGAGAGAGAGAGTGAGAGAGAGAGAGAGTGAGAGGAAAGCGCGCGCCCAATTCAGGCCTACAGATGTGTTGGTGAGCCGAGGGAAATCCTATACCTGCAGAAAACCCAAAAACTAGGAGGGGTCGAGACAGATGCTGTCGAAATAGAAAAAGTTGACCCTGTCATAAATTTGCCCGGACTGGGATAATCACTGGAAATGGTGCTTATTGTTCTGCTTGACTTTCCATTAAGTTTTTCAGCTACTACACTGCACTAGGTCATATAATTTACGGAAACTTTGTAGTGGATGAGCAAGGGCAACAAATCGCTCAATCAAAAAAATTCAAAGTGCGCTGGCCTTCTTGAGCTCTACAGAAGTCAGTGAGACCGGTTCCATAAATTAATGAATTTTTATTATTTCCTTTTTCTGTTGTCACTTGTGGGAGCACCAAGCGGATGTACACTATACTCTAGTTAGTGATACAGTCAATGTGTTGTTATTCTTATTCCATCAAAATGTATAACATGTTTTCAGGACGATTATTTATAATTAAATATGAGATTTAAATATTCTGTTATTAACTTATTAGGTATCATCCTCTTCATTAAAAAAAAGAATAATTTTCCATACAACAAATCTATCTCACATGTTTAAAAAATCAGGAACAATTTCTATCACGTAGAACACAATTTTTTTATGGAAAAACTTGCCGTCCCGTCCTATCATACATAACGATGGATATCATCTTCAAGTTACGCATGGTTAACCAAAGTAATTCACAGTTAACGAAACCTCGTTGCAAATTCTTAAGTAACCGATATTTCATTCATTATGTGTTCACTAACATTCGTATTAAATTTTTTAAGAAATGAAACTTAATTTCGTGATAATTGAAATATATACAAATACTCAATTTTTGAGTATTTGTACATATGTTTGACAATAATTAGTTATTATTAACAAAAGATTACAGGAAAACATGTTATGAAATTAATTTCTATTTCTAATGTTCGGAAATAAATGAAGCTGAAAAATATTTTTTCAGTTTATAAATTTAGTTTTAAATGTATACTTAATTAAGAAATAAAATTGCAACTACCATTTGAGGCAATTCTGACAATTTAACAGAAATATTTTGAATAGCACCGATTATAGGATAATAGGAAGATAAGTTGACTGCATTAAATAATTACAATATTGCTGATTACACTGACATTTAGTAATTTATCGATTATCCATGATAGGACGGGACGGCAAGTTTTTCCATAATAAAAATTGTGTTCTACATGATAGAAATTGTTCTTGATTTTTTAAACATGTGAGATAGATTTGTTGTATAGAAAATTATTCTTTTTTTTAATGAAGAGGATGATACCTAATAAGTTAATAACAGAATATTGAAATCTCATATTTAATTATAAATAATCGTCCTGAAAACAAGTCATACATTTTGATGGAATAAGAATAACAACACATTTACTGAATCACTAACTAGAGTATAGTGTACATCAGCTTGGTGCTTCCACAAGTGACAACAGAAAAAGGAAATAATAAAAATTAGTTAATTTTATAATTCTGATTTTTCATGAAGCGAAACAGTCTTGTTATATTACATTATAAATTCGGACAAACACATGATATTTCTACCTAATATTAGCACCTTTATCATGTCATAAAATTATTTAAGAACATCATTTTTTATGAAAATGATAACATGAATAAACTTATATTTTTGTATTATATGTATTATTTTATATAACACGTTTTGTGTTTGCTTAAATAAAAATAATAATTAATGCATTTACGAATATTACTTATTAGTGTACATTGCAGTCATATATACACACACACACACACACACACACACACACACACACACACACACACATTGATATTCCTTCCCCCCATTTAAACGCTTATTTATTTTTTTCAAAACTATTGATTTTTATAAAGAAACTTACCAATTTATTTATTGATATCACAACTTTCTTTTGTTACAATTCAAATTGAAATTCATAAAATCGGTATATTATAGAGAATTGACCCAAAGGAAATGGTAGTCTGTCCAATAGACGCTTAGTGCAAAGATCTTTACGCATATAACATAATTATTTTTTAAACTAATTATAAATACCTTCATAATCACTGTTTTATAAAAACTATTATTATCACTCTTTAGTAAGAGAAGTATTAATAACCGTATACAATAAAGCTTCAATCATCTAATCTAAATCTTTAATCTATATAATGAAACCACCGTCAGAATAAGATACTTAGGATTTTGGCTATATAAATGTTATCGAGAGTTGAAAATGAAATTTAAATTTACATAATGAAATAGATATATAGAAAAAACACTTTCAGTTTTGACCACATATGGGTTATTTAGAGTTCGAAAATTAACTTTATGTTATTAAGATCGAATTTACTTATTTTCTGAAGTACAAAATCTTTGTTAAAGTACGTCAAATAACTTTATAAATGAAATTTAAATTTACATAATGAATAGATAAATAGAAAAAACAGTTTCAGTTTTGACCACATATGGGTTGTTGAGAGCTCGAAATTTAACTTTATGTTATTGAGAGTTTGAAATTTATTTTTAATTTTTACCTAAAGAAACAACCTTGTACTTGCTAATCATTTACATTGAAAAGGTTTTTTGTGGAGGGAGGGGGGGGGGGAGATTTCACTACTTTTAAAAGGTATCTAATAATAAATTATATACAGGGTGTCCAAAAAGTATCGAAACACGCCTATAAAGTTTTCAGAGAACATATTTTTGACCTGGGTCAAGGTCATTTCCGTAGTAACTTTTGACGCTCGATCTAATGGTGACCTTGGATTTGACCGTGGACCTTGCCATCAATGTCATTTCAATGTCACTATGATTTTTTTAAATGGGAACACCCTATTTTGACATCGGCAATCGAAAGAGCGGAAAATTTATGTATTAAGGTCCAAGGTCAAGGTCACCTGTGAAGGTCGTAGCAAGGTCAAAGGCCCTAAAACCCACTTTATGAACTAAAACTTTTTTTTGTTACATTTAAATGAATTATGTATTTTGACCTTAACCGGGCTTTATTAAGTCCTTCATTGTGCCAAACTGAAATTCGATCCAAAACTCCTACTCCGCGACCCCGAAAACCCCCCTAAATAAATTAAAATTTATTTTTTTGATGCATTGAAAAAAATTATTTATTTGAGCCTTAACCGGGCCTCATGAAGTCCTTTATAGTGCTAAACTAAAAACCAACTCAAAATCCGTACTTAGCGACCCTGAAAAGCCCTTGAACAAATTAAGACTCATTTTTTGTTACATTTAAATAAATTGTTTATTTGGGCGTTAACCAGTCTTCATTAAGTTTTTAATAATACCCAATCTAAATGTGAACTCTTAATTAGTTCTCAGCGACCCCATAATCGTTTGAATAAACAGAAACATACATATTTTATGGTAATGTTCAAAAAGTTTTAAAACTTAACGCCAACGTTGCAGTACTGAACCAGACCTCTAGATGGCTACATTCGGTAAATCGCGATCTCACACTAAAAAAAGCACCTTAAAAACATAAGTTACCAAGCAAATTATATTGCCCACTTATTTTAAAACTACAAATGTTTACTTCGAAATCTTAAATAAGTATAGTGGTTGTAAAATCTATTTCTTTAAATTGATATTTAAGTATTCATAGTTTGATCATCAATAAAATCTGTTCATACCTAATTGAAAATGCAACATCTTACGAAAAGAGAAAGGATTACACTTCTCATGATGAGAGGCTGGGGTGCCGCAGTGCAACCTTACCGCACAGTGATTAATCTTTTTAATGAGACTTTTAGAGCTGATAGAACTGGGATTGTCATTTCAACTGCAAGGAACCTTGTTACAAAGTTTGAACAAACCTGCACAATCGACGATAGGCCAAAATCAGGAAAAACAAAGTCAGCAACAAACGATGATACTTCCCTGGATGTTTTGTTATCATTCATTGAGGATCCACATAGTTCCACCCGTAGAATTTCACAACAGCACAATATAAGTAAGTCATCTGTTCATAACATACTAAAATATGCTAACTTTCATCCATTCAAAGTCACACTGATTCACAAACTTAATGAAGATGACTTTGATCGTCGCGTTGAATTTTGTGATGACATGATGACACGTATAGTGCAAAATCCTAACTTCCCATCAAATATTGTTTTTTCAGATGAGGCGACATTTCAACTTGACGGAACCTGCAATAGACACAATTGTAGATATTGGGCAGAAACAAACCCACATTGGGCACGAGAAGATAAATCACAATACCCAGAAAAATTAAACGTATGGGCAGGCATATTCAATAACAGAATCGTAGGTCCGTTTTTTATTGATGGCAACTTAAATGCTGAAAACTATGAAGAAATGCTACGCAATCAAATCGTGCCTGCGATAAGAAGAATAGCAGGAGACAACTTTATGAACACATGGTTCCAACAAGACGGCGCACCAGCTCATTATGCACGTGATGTTCGCAATCTTTTAGATGCAGTGTTTGTTAATCGGTGGATAGGACGAAGGGGCACAATTGAATGGCCAGCCAGATCACCTGATTTGACACCTCTTGATTATTTTTACTGGGGCTATTTAAAAGATCGAGTATACAAAACAAAGCCCACAAATTTAGTCGAGCTACGAGAGAGGATTGAATTAGAATCAGCAAATATTAGTCCTGAAGCGATAGAAAATGTTGTTAATGCTTTTTACCATCGATTAGCTTACTGTCAAGAAGTGAATGGTGAACAATTCGAGCATTTACGCTAAATATTTAAAGTGAGAGGCAAGGGGACTCACGTAAAACAAGCACCCCATCGTGAGAGGCAAGGGGACTTACGTAAAACAAGCACCCCATCGTGAGAGGCAAGGGGACTCACGTTAATCAAGCACCCCAAAGGGAACATTATCCTATTACGTCCACGTCGTTGTTCCTGGGTAACGCTAAACATAGGTCATCTACCTTTCTTCTGACTGCTAATTCTGCAAGAATTCCCTGCAAATACAATTTGACCTTGCTACGACCTTCACAGGTGACCTTGACCTTGGACCTTAATACATATCTGAACGTAAAATTTTCCGCTCTTTCGTTTGCCGATGTCAAAATAGGGTGTTCCCATTTAAACAAATCATAGTGACTTTGAAATGACCTTGATGGCAAGGTCCAAGGTCAAATCCAAGGTCACCATTAGATCGACCGTCAAAAGTTACTACGGAAATGACCTTGACCCAGGTCAAAAATATGTTCTCTGAAAACTTTTTAGGCGTGTTTCGATACTTTTTGGACACCCTGTATATAATACTTTTATTCAACGTAAACTATTCAGACTGGTATTATTACTGCTATTACAGCCATCTTCAGTAGTATCCTATCACCTGAAATAAAATTATTTAGTATAGGTGTACGAGCGAGACATTACCGAATATTTATAATAATAATTAAACTCAGTTTTATTTTTAAGCACTTTATTTCATCTGAAATTACACATTCAAATTTTCGCGCGGTTATGAGGGTTACTTTCGAGACAACTGGTGCCAACCCCCCACTTTGGTGCTATAATTATGTCTAACTTGAAATATCGGTCAACTGATGATTTCTGCTAGCTAATAACCTTCACGTGGCTACTCCAAGTTTAAGATAAATTATATTATTTAAAACGCGCTAAAAGCCGATAAAACTCGTACTACGCGTGTACAATAGTGTTTCATCTAGAACCTGCAAAAAGTTTCAAGTGCAAAAATTCATTTACAAAAAAGATGGATAAGGATATAAATATACTGTCAATGGATCTCACTATATCAGATACGTATACTTCAATTTTCTTTAATTAAATTAACTTTAAAATAAAAGAACATATAATTCTTTGTTTTAAAATAATTTATTCCATCTCTGTTACAGGTGATTCGACGTACTTAGGATGAAAAAGCAACGTATGATCAACAGAGTTTACTGTGGTAGCCTTGTTTACGACTATAATTATTATTTTTAATATGTGAAAGGGGTTTCATCCGCTGAGCAGATAAAATAAGATGTGTAATATATAATGCATTACTGATAAATTAACTACATATATTCATTTCCTGATGGAAAAGAATATAAAAAATGTTAGACGTTAATTAATCAAATATAACATAAGGTAATGCATGCAAACAATAAATTAAATTAAAATATTACAGGATTTTAATGAATTAAAAAAAAGATTTGAAATTATTTAGTAGTTTGTAAGGGTTTATGGTGTTAAATAATAAAATTGCTGAGTTTTGTATCTTCTGATTAAGAGTAAAGAAAGTGCACAAATACATCTGAAATGTAGTATAAAAAGTTAGCTTTTCGTTATAAGTCAAATCCATTAATGTAATTGTATAGGTAATATTATTACTGCGAATATTATGCTTTAGGTCATATATTTTTTAATTAAAATCTTTGATTATCAACTATCTTAATATATATGTTGCCATGATATCGTGTATACAAGAAAAAATTGTGCGATTATTATGATAGAATAATTAGCTGTTACAATATAAATGAATTACTTAAGGGGTTATGACAGTGTTAAAATTTTGAAAATATCCATTTTTTTTATTCACTTTTTTCACAGTTAGTAGTCCGTAGAATACGGACCTTAAAGCCGTTTTTGCTCAAAAAATTTGCCTCGAAGATATCGACAAAAAACTGATAAATCTGTTTCAAGTAAATTTTTTAAAAATCGTGATTTTTAAATATTTTAATTAAGCGAAACTTGTGGAAAGGATTGTTCTACCACACTTTTTACAGAGTAATTTCATGAGAAATCTTACTGAAAATACGACTTAAAAACCGTTTTACAAACCGTTTTTTTCTCAAGAGTTATGACTTTATTTCCGTAAAATAAATAAAATCCGTAAAATTAATTTTTCTATGTGTCATTTTATGTTACTAAACTCAATGTGCTAAAGTAAAGGCATTCAACAAATTTGAATTTGCCACTCGAACAGGTTGTGGCTCACAGCGTCCAGTCGAGAATGAAGATTACTGTTTGATCGGTATAGTAGAATTTTCTGTAAAACAGAAGAAAGCAGCCAAACAGCTGTTTTTCATTCAAGAAACTAGATCAGTGCAGTTAGTCTGCTAGCTGCTGTAACAATGTTTATAACCTCAGTGGTGTTGTAAAAGTGCAAGAGCTTCTGCAGAGTACAAACATTATTCAGATAAGTATTGGAAACTAATTTGTAATAATTGTGTTCATAATGAGCTTTTTCTTTGTTGATTTATTTTTTGCTTTTAGGTGTACGGGTGCAAGCCAGCAAGATGGGAGTTTATAATGAATGTCTGGAGTATTATTTGGCATACTTTTTAACATATTGAAGTCTATTTAATAATGGTAAGTATTGCATGTAACTGTAATTCATAAACATTACTTGATTATGAATAGCTAACGATAATTTTTATTTTATTTTCAGCTTCTAAATGCTTTTATCACACAGCATGATAGGCGCGTACCACCAAATATACTTAATTGTATGTATATTTGAGTACCAAAAGCAAATCAAGGTATGCCAGATAGTTTCTGTAAGTATAGCTGAGTTCATTTGTATGATTTACATAATAAACTTTAAATGCCTTTTACTCAAATTTAGTTTTTTCATGCTTTTTGTGTACTTGCCGCAGCTTTCTGAAGGAACCGTACCATCAATCCTGATGAACCAAAGTGAAAAACCTTCCTTATGAGTATAGTCACAAACTAAGCGGAGCAGAATTGGCAAACATAAGTTCAAAGTGAATGTTACGTATGTTTACATCTGTAACATTCACTATAATTTCTAATATTGTAAATATATGTTTAATCAATTACACTAATTTTGTATTTTTCAGAAATCTGTTCCACTTAGTCTGAGACCAGACTCATAAGGAAGATTTGTCACTTTGATTCATCGGGATTGATGGTACGGTTCCATCAGAAACATGCGGCAAGTAAACAAAAGTGATGAAAATGATGTTTTTTGGTAAGTAAATACCTTTAATTGTTGTTAAATGTTATACTCACTTAATGCATATTTTTAATGCATAAAAGTGATATATAATACTTATATTTGAAAGGAAAAATTTAGTTTTTGGAGCACCTATATATATTACTTTTTTACAGCACTAATAATTTTTCTTTTTTTTCAGGTTTTAACACTGTCATAACCCCTTAAACATAAAAATCTGAAAAATAAAAGTTAATTTAAACACAGAATAAGTTTATGAAATTGTATAAATTCATTGGATGACTTTTGAAATAATCAAAGATTAAAGCTTTCAAAATTTAAAAACTTAAAGCTCGTCCAATGGATAAACCTGAAAGTTGTCATGGAATCTCTGTGACCAATTTACTTACTGAAAACTTAATTCATTTCAATTTCCAGAGAGCACAAATGACAACCAGCTTCCAGAATGTGGATTAGCGATACTTTCTTTCAAGGGAAGTATACCTGCTGCTATCTAAAAGGAAAAAGAACATATAAGTTGTTAAGCCCATCTCTTAAAAGGATACTATGAAAAATTTTAAGTTGACACCATTGAGTAGTGTTGAACATTCTAATTTTAATACTTTTAAATGTTGATATTTTAAAACTGGTTAATGGCAACAATTTAAAATTTATCATGGTATCTTTTCGACAAATGGGCTTGACAACTCATATACTCTTTTTACCTTCTAGATAGAAAAAGGTATACTTCCTTTGAAAAAAAGGCACGCTAATTCATATTTTGAAAGCTGATTGTACTTCTTTCTCTCTTACAATTGAAAAGAACTAATTTTTCAGTTAGTAAATTAGTCAAAGGAATTCTATAACAACTTTGATGTCTATCGGTTGGACGAACTTGGAGTTTTAAAATTTTGAAAGCTTTAATCTGATTATTTTAAGTGCCTCATCTTAATAATTATTAAACATTGTCCTACAAGTAGTACGAACATTTGCGATTGTTATATTTTTTAATTTTTAATTTTGTAATTTTATAATACGTAACCATAATAAATTTTATGACAGAAACACTTTTCAAACATGAAATTTGATTACACTGGATAAAAGTTATTAAAGTTCATATATTTAGTGATGCATTACTAAATGGATACGTTTACTGTTCTTGTCAATTGAGTTCTTCCAGCATTTTTTATAAATAATTTATTAATACGTAATCATAATAAATATTGCTGGTTTAAACGTGATAAATGTTCCAGCTATGTCTAGTTTATTATAAATTGCATGAAATACATGCAATTAACCTTTTCTACGAACTTATAATTTTGACTTCCATATAAATACTTACACTGTTGACTTCTTGCCTTTAGTGTCTAAATTTTCAGGTAGGTAACAATATGAAAATCAGAACTATAAGTTCTTAGATAAAGTTAATTGCATGTATTATTTTAATATGTTAAAACAAACTTGTGTGCCAAATTTCAGCCCTCTATCTGTGATAGATATTAAATGAGTGCGAAGAATATAATTGAAATAAGTAATCATCAACTAGTTACGATAGCTACATTTTGAATATTTCGGTCTTCGCCTGATTTAAAATCTGTTATAACTAGAAGGCTGAAATTTGGTATAAAAGCTTGTTTTAACATGCTAAAACAATACGTGCAATTAACTGTATCTAAAAACTGATAATTTTCATTTTCATATTGATACTTATAATTGTACATTTCAGTATAGACAGTTAAACTAAAATTACCAATGCAATCTCTTTTTCATTTTTTAAGCAGGCATTTGTCTAACGAATAAACATTTTAAGGTTATGAGACATTCAAAATTAATTAATCCCTATGATTAATTGAACCAAACACGTTACCTTAATAATGATCTAATCTTGTGGCGTAGGTAGCATAATCTTTGAATCAAAATAAGAACACGCTTACTCTGAATCAGTTATTATTCTAAACTTAATAATAAATTTTCCTTTGATAAAAATACTTTTCACTTCACCAGCTTGTCACTGGAATTCCAATCGTATATAACCTGTCGGTTGCGTAACCTCCCAATAGAAATAGGAAAACATCAACTGCAAATTCTGTAAAACCTTTCTTCGATACTTAAACGATGAAAATAAAACACTTTGACTTGCTTGTCACATGGAAAAATAGAAACTTTCCTGCATGAAAAATCATTAAAACTTTACACTTCACTAGCTTGTCATCACAAGAAAATTCTTTCCTTGTAACCTGATAGTTGTATATGCCTTCCAATCTAATAAAACCTGAAAAATAAAAGAGAACATTTTAACAAAGAATCAGTTCGCAAATCCTTTATTTGTATTGTATATTTATATAAATCAAAATAAAACTAAATACTTATCTAATTATAAACTATTAGTTTATGATTGCTTTTCGATTGTGTACAAAAGTATTTAACACTGTTTTAAAATATATATTTAGGTTAAATATATTTAACACTGATTTATAATTATTAACAAACGCGCCCCTTGATAACATTTCTTGCTTATGTATTATCTATACTTTAGCACTGTGTTATATTGTAATCGTTGTCTGCACCACATATCTGTACACAAGTATAATATATCTATAGCGCTCACGTCACACATGATGACGTATGGCGGAAAACAATTTATCAGAGAGAAGAATTTTTTTGACGAGAATTCATGAGCCGGAACTTTCACTTCAGAATAACATTTAATCGAAGCCATTTCACAAAATATGACCCTGATGTGATTTTATTAGTTTCGTCTCAAGCTTTCGTTTGAGTATTTCTTTGTGACAAATAATGCTGTCAAAGTGAAGAAAACCGTAAGTCAAGTTTCGAACAATGCCTATGAGATGTATAATAGGATCTGGCTAGCGCCCGACGGCGGCGTGTGTACTGAACGTACCTTATATTCGCCATCGTGGCGCTACCGCGCCCCTTGATTACTATGTTAATAAGAAACTTAAGTATTAGCGATGGTTTATGCAATGGAACTCATTTAAGAATTACGAAACTTTTTAAATATAATATTGAACCAGAAATTTTAACTGGTGATAGAAGTGGTAATAAAGTCTATATACCTAGAATAACTTTAAATACAGGAGAATTGTCTTCATTACCTTTTATACTTTATAGAAAACAATTTCCTTTAATTTTAGCTTTCTCAATGACCATTAACAAATCACAAGGACAAAGTTTTGATTCTGTAGGAATTTTTATTAGAAGACTAAATTCCAGCGCGGCTCAAAACAACTATATAATATAGTAAGATATTTACTTCAGTGATGGTGGGTTAATAATAGAATTTTCATATTTTTGTACTAAATAAATAACACTAATGAGAATAAATATGACCACATATATGAAACGAAGAATGAGGGGGCGCTGAGGGGGCGCCAAACGAGGGGGCGTTGAGGGGGTGAGGGGGGGGGCGAGGGGGGGCAAAACGCATAAAAATATCCAAACTTTTGAAACATTTCTTGGTTCTTTTGAGGGGGGCTGAGGGGGAGCTGAGGGGGCTCGTGAGGGGGGGGGTGTGGAGGGTCGAGGGGGGGGGGGCGAGAGGGGGGCTAAATTCCAGCACGGCTCAAAACAACTATATAATATAGTAAGATATATATATAGTTTGTTGATGTTTATACGTACATTTTTTCTTTTTTTCTTTTACCTTTTGTATTTTATTATGCTCTGACTAGACCTTAATGGTCTTTATCTGTGATATATGTAACGATGGCTGTGAAATAGCTTAATGCTCAGTTTTATAACGCTTTATATTTGTCTGTGATACAAGAAAGTGAAAGGTCCTTGACCAAACCAGTGCAGTATTTTAATGTTCTTTGGTTTTCTCTATATAAGTACAGGCATGATATAGCATATTAATATCTATATTTATATTTATTATTGTAAAGTATTTTTTATATTCTTTATATTTTCTTTCTTTTTATTTGATTGTATTATATATTTTTGTATTTTATATTTTTGCAACTTAGCAAAATAAAGGCCTCTCTCTCTCCATCTCCCTCTCCCTCTCTCTCTCTCTCTCTCTCACTCTCTCTCTCTCTCTCTCTTTCTTTCTCTCTGACCTATGTCCATTACAGCCACAGACTACTTACAAAGCTGATGCTTTGAAATGTGTGTAAAATATGAAGATTTATATTGGAAATTGTTTGATTTTAAAATTAAAAAACAAAATGAAACAAAAAAAATTAAAAAGAAAAAAAAATTGAAAAAATGAGAAAATTATTCATCTCTTCGAGCCAAATTTCTTTTATTTCTCGCTGACGTTTCGAGCCGTCCTTGTAATTAAAATTGTGTGTTATTGTGCCGCCTCAAGGCGAGTTATAAGACTGTTATTTCAAATTTACAGTCTAGTCCTCGTAATGAAAATTGTTTGTTATTATCTCTTCAATTGTTTTTTGATCGAATAGGCACTAGACTACTGTGTACTATAGTGATTGGCTGGCGGGGCAGAGCGGCACATCCCAGTGGGAGGACTGGGGGGTCCGAGTTGCTAGGCAACGGTCCGGCCATACTACATCGTGTCCGATATAGTGATGGAAGGAGAGTTTGAACTCGCTGCTCGGGCTTCCGGCCTTGCCCCGTGGTGAGAGATTGGTGCCACTTCCTCGAATTGTATGCTTGCCGTGTACGTTCAATTTATGTGTTAATGCTTCGGCCGCATTACAAGAATAATTTTAATTGTATGTAAAATAGTTTGCGCAAATATATGAGTGAGTTCTCGTCATAAAGATTAGTATGCTTTGAGATTAGAGTTAGTCGATTGTTGATCTTCGCAGGTGTCGCATAACCATCTGGCGGCACCGGTACTGTTTAGTCTGGTCGGTCATTGTTTATAAGTAAGGCTGTGTCTTATTACTCCTTATTTGTGTAAAAATTTTTGAATTCATTGTTATCAGTTTTTATTTAGTTTTATTTGACTTGAGCTGGTTCTTTTCCGGCAATATATTAGTTCTTGGCACGGCAATGTACTAGTGGAATGATAAGCTATTATTAAGGTAAATTTTGGTCCGTTTAATTTTAATTTATTGCGTAGCTTTTGTAAATCTTATTTTGTATTAACATGGCTTTGTAGCCCTGATGCGGAGCCGTCGACGAGAAATAAAAGATATTTGGCCCGAAGAGATGCACAATTTTTTCAATTTTCCATTCACCAAGATCGAGCGATAAAAACATCTATTATAAAAAAAATTGTGAATATGTTTTCAGTGTTTGTGTTGTGAATCTATGTTTGCATGTGAGGTTTTTTATGAAGTGTGAGTATTTTTGTGTAATGTGTTGTAACGGCACGATTATCGTTCTCCAAATTAATCAGTCGTGTACAACCGTGGAATGAATCCACGTTTATTAATAAGTGTCTCGTTGTTGTCGGGCGTGCGAAGCACGGCTCGGCCGACTCGTGTGGCTCGTACAAGTGTACGAGGTCGCGAAGGCGGCAGGCGACGAGGTATGGAAATAGTGAGATATCCGTGAATTAAAAGAGAACTAGTGAAAATATATTGTATGAACAAGAGTACATAGAGCTCGATCTTAAGAGCGGTCGTGCGACACCGCACACTACGCGAGAGAGAGAGAGAGAGAGAGAGAGAGCGAGAGAAAGAGAGAGAGAGAGAGAGAGAGATGGGGCTCAATCGCCCGAATACCGAGAGTGATAGAGAGCTCGTACTTACAAGGTCGCATGTCGGTGCCGGGAGGTGGTCGCAGTCTCGTAGCTCTCGGACGCTGCAGTCGTCCTGGCCGACTCGAAGTGAAGTCTCGCACAGGGGGAAGAACTCCGGGCGGTCGAATAGGACGAGATAGGTCGCAAGCGGTTGCACGAATGGGACACGAAAGTATATGGTAAGGAACCGGTGCGAAGGATTGGTGAGGATCGTTCGAACGCTACCGCAATACTGAATAATTGTACGCGCGCGATACCGGAGGACGCTCCGGTCCTTGACTCGGTGTTCTCATATTTTGGCAACGCTTAATCGATGGACCGGCAACGTCGCGAGCGGGAATACGCGTGCTCTCTCTCTCTCTCTCTCTCTCTAAATATCGGTCTAATATAGTCACTCTCTCGCTCTCTCTCTGTCTCTCTCATAGAGTAGTGTCCGCTGGTGGTCGCTAGAATAAGAAATGTATTAGTACAAGTAATACGGCATACGCCCGGAGAGGCGATAACGTGCGTATTATATATGCGACCGTTATAGTGTATAATGTTTAATAAGCTCCAGCTTTGTAAAAGTCGTCATCCTGATGACTTCTATCCTTCTGGCTCGACGTACCTCTAATTCTCTTTTATCTGATAAGAGAAGTCCCTCTTTTTCCTGAGTCTTGGCCCAGTTCACTGCAAAGGATCCGGGTATGACGCTAAACTTCTTCATGACTTGAAGCATTCCTGCTTTGCCTTCATTGAATCAAATGATTGCAATGTACACACCAATTTCAAGGACTGTCAGACCACTGAAACTATGCTTAGGGATGCGCTTCCAAACAGATGCCTACCTTTGGAAGATACGTGATGCCTCCATCTCTGAAGCAAGTCTCGTTTCGTCAAGTGTTGCTAAATTGATTCAATTCGTGACTAGGATTTGCATCTGTTGATTTTTTGTGATGAAATGTTGCCTATATAGCATTTGACTTTTCATCTACAGAATTATTATGGCCTCGGGTGGCATTGCCATAATACTTCGTCAATTGTTCAATTCTTTGAGTAATTAGACGGGTTCTTCCACCAATGCCCAAGCCATCAGATAGTTTTTTTTTCCGGCTAAGCTTTTCTTCAGATTTCTGAGTCTCGAGCTCATCCTCTTCTAAACGTTTCCTACTCACTCTTTTTTCATGATGGTAAAATCTTCATAAGGTTTGGCATCAGAAAGTGCTTTGAAGACTTTGGAATTTCCGTCTCCGACATAATCTCTGTATTTTACACCATGGATGAACTCGGATCTCTGGAATATTTCTACTGTGCCATCCACTTCCATCTTGCCAGAACTTCCTTCGTGATTAGCAGAACATTTTTCTTAATGGGCTTATTCCTACCATTACTTATAGTGAGTTGGATCTTCTTCTAGGTGTTTTTCACAAGCTAGGCAAAATGATTGCTTTGGAGAAACATCAACCACGCCTTGAAATGAAGAATTTGCTCATTTCCTCCAACTACCATCGTTTGATACAGTGATGATTATCCTCTTGATTTTCCCCACTGCAATCTTCCTGCATAGCTACTTTCATCGACTCCTTAGCTACTTTAACTTGCTTCTTTCAAGTTCTTATAAATTTTGTCAAAATTACTATGAGCGATTGGAATAGGAAAATGTATTACTCCATATAAAGTGCTCAAACAAGTGACTCCATGATCAAGAATTCTCATGGCTAGAACTGCACATCTGTTCACTTCCTAAGCGTTACTCTGTTTTTCAATTTTTTTGGTGGAGTCAATGAAGGCAACTACATTACACGAAGCACAGGTGATGACTAACTTTCTACCAAGACCCCGTACATCAACTTCATCAAATTGAACACATCCACCACAAGCTTTACAAGCCAGAAATTGCTGTAATCCTGGCAGAAGCAAAGAAACATCAAATATCCTATTTTAAATAATACTAGGTTCTAAATAATTAGATTTTAATTTTTGTCTAGACATAGATATAGGAATTTCTGGCTCTATAAATGATGCTGAAGTACCTGGTAAAGCTTGCACAGCAGATCTTGGACTCCGTGCCGTGGATGTCGAAGGAACTGTATCAGGCGTAGGTGCTGAAGTGATTGCTGTTGCTCGTACTGGTTGATGTAAAGACGTTGATGTCGATGCTGATGTTGAAACTTCCTCTTGTTGTTTCAGATTAAAAATCTTTGATCTTCTCTTTCTTCTTCCAAATCTTCTTTTGCTATCAGATCATCCTGGAACTCTATTTCTTGAGTCTGAACTCAACTTGATCAGAACTTTTATACTTGTGCACTATACTTCTTAAAAACAAATGCTATTAATATTATAAAATTAATTATTTAATAATATTGAACAGTGCAGAATAAAAGAAGGTATCGAAATTCGAATCAAGTGTCATTGCTCGTGAATTTTGAACTGTATGGTAAGGCAGGTATCTAGACGAATAAACTTTTCGAAAGAACATCCCACGGTCTAGTCGGTAAGCGCCAAATTAAAAATTCGTTACTTTCATAACTTTATTTGTTAGCGAATATTTGTGTATAATTGATTTTTTACAAAGCATAATATATAATAACATGTTTTTTTTTGTAAATTTTCAATTTAAATAAACAAAAAAGAGCAAGTATGAGAATAAGCAACATTGCAAATTTTTAATATTGCATAATTTTGCTCATTTTATTAATATCTTTTAACGAATTTTTATTGCACTATAGATATTTTTATTGTATTCTACATACAAATATCATAAATATATCATGTATGAGAAGCGCAAAATATAATCATGTTCAGTTACATAGCACTGAGAAATAAAATCGCGGAAATTACGGGTTTTTTAAAATAAGCTATTCGCATGCCTTCAGTTTTTAGTCTGTCGCTTTCTAACAAATATTTTTTGGCAAGAGGGACTTCAGCATCATATTCTACACATGATTTCCTATGAAAAAAGTCAATAAAAAAATCGCGACGTCATGTGTCGAGGTAAACGGGAGTAGAAAGAAACTTCAAATTGACAAGCAGAAAATACAGAATAGCACGGCGAATCTACATTGGACTTTCTGCTACTGGAGCCGAGCTCGATCAAGGATCAGGACGCGATGGTAATATTTGTAATTTGAATTCTATGTGTGCGGAACTCTTATTTTTAAAAGTAAGCGTATCAGGTAAAGATATTTGTATGCAAGTCGATTCAGGAGTATTTTAAGCGTAATTTCCGAAGAAATGGCGGATAATGTATTTAAAAAGTATACATTAATTAAGACAAATATTGTGTTAAAAGCTTATGGTAATTTACCAATTCAACCGGTCGGACTATTAAGTAATATATCCGTAAGGTTTAAGCAACATAATTATAAGTTAGATATATATTTAATGAGTGCGGGTCCGGCGTTACTAGGCAGAAAATGGTTAGCCACATTCGGTTTATTAACGCAGATAGAAAATGTTATCAGAAGTAAATCCGAGTTAAATTGTAATAATTTAGATAGCAATGAGATTGAGCCTTATGTCCACAATTTTAAAATCAAACTTTCATTTGCTTATACAATGGAGAAATATTAGAGTTGCGTGTAAAAATTGCGTGACAATGTAGTACAGCAAGCTTTATAGGCGAGACACTTACCGTTCGCATTGCGCGATAAATATTATCACGCATAAAGGTTTATCAAGGGGCGCGATAGCGCCACGATGGCCAGTATAAGGTACGACAGTATGTACACCGCCGTCGGGCACTAGCCAGACCCTATAATCTTCCCATAGGCCCTGTTGAAAACTAGGCATACGGTTTTCTTCGCATTCAGAGCTTTGTTTCTCAATTATGAGCACTCAAATGAAAGCTTGGGATAAAACTTACACAATTATTTCAGGGTCATATTTTGTGAAGTGGCTTCTATCAAAAGTTATTGTGAAGTGAAAGTTCGAGGTCATGAACTCCTCAACGAAAATTCTTCTCCCGGAAAAAATGTTCTCCGCGGAAGTACGTCACCGTGTGAAGTCAGCTTTACGTATACTGTTGTATGTATACAGTGTGTGCAAATGCAGACGAGCAGACATTTTTATGTGCAGATTTCTATTGGAAGGTTACGCAACTGTCATATTATAAAGGAAAGGAATTCCTGTGAGAAGCTTGTGATGTGAAAAGTGTTTTTTCAAGATTTATAATTATTATATAAGTTCAGAAGACATGTGGTTTAGAAGTTTTCCTCAATTTTGAGAGAGCAAGTCCACTAAGTTTCCAGATGTAACGAGACTTTTTCCATGGGAAAAGTATGTTTTGTTTTGTATAAGGTAACGAGAACTTACGAAGGCATACAACTATCAAGTTATACAAGAAAAGAATTTTCTTGTGACGTGACAAGCTAGTGAAAGTGTTGTATTTTCATCTTTCAAGTATCGTTGAAAGTTTTTACAGAATTTCTATTGGGAGGTTACGCAACTGTCATGTTATAAAGGGAAGGAGTACCTGTCAGAAGCTAGTGATGTGAAAAATGTTTTTTCAAAATTTATGATTATTATATAAGTTCAGAAGACAAGTGGTTTATAAGTTTTTCCCAATTTTGTTTTGTATAAGGTAACGAGAACTTATGAAGGCATACAACTATCAGGTTGTACAAGAAAAGAATTTTCTTGTGACGTGACAAGCTAGTGAAAGTATTGTATTTTCATCGTTCAAGTATCGTTGAAAATTTTTACAGAATTTCTATTGGGAGGTTACGCAACTGTCATATTATAAAGGAAAGGAATTCCTGTGAGAAGTTTGTGATGTGAAAAATGTTTTTTCAAGATTTATAATTATTATATAAGTTCAGAAGACATGTGGTTTAGAAGTTTTTCTCAATTTTGAGAGAGAAAGTCCACTAAGTTTCTATATGTAACGAGACTTTTCCCATGGGAAAAGTATGTTTTGAGAACTTATGAAGGCATACAACTATCAGGTTATACAAGAAAAGAATTTTCTTGTGACGTGACAAGCTAGTGAAAGTACTGTATTTTCATCTTTCAAGTATCGTTGAAAGTTTTTACAGAAGTTCTATTGGGAGGTTACGCAACTGTCATGTTATAAAGGGAAGGAATACCTGTCAGAAGCTAGTGATGTGAAAAATGTTTTTTTCAAAATTTATGATTATTATATAAGTTCAGAAGACAAGTAGTTTATAAGTTTTTCCCAATTTTGTTTTGTATAAGGTAACGAGAACTTACGAAGGCATACAACTATCAAGTTATACAAGAAAAGAATTTTCTTGTGACGTGACAAGCTCGTGAAAGTATTGTATTTTCATCGTTCAAGTATCGTTGAAAATTTTTACAGAATTGCTATTGGGAGGTTACGCAACTGTCATATTATAAAGGAAAGGAATTCCTGTGAGAAGTTTGTGATGTGAAAAATGTTTTTTCAAGATTTATAATTATTATATAAGTTCAGAAGACATGTGGTTTAGAAGTTTTTCTCAATTTTGAGAGAGAAAGTCCACTAAGTTTCTATATGTAACGAGACTTTTCCCATGGGAAAAGTATGTTTTGAGAACTTATGAAGGCATACAACTATCAGGTTATACAAGAAAAGAATTTTCTTGTGACGTGACAAGCTAGTGAAAGTACTGTATTTTCATCTTTCAAGTATCGTTGAAAGTTTTTACAGAAGTTCTATTGGGAGGTTACGCAACTGTCATGTTATAAAGGGAAGGAATACCTGTCAGAAGCTAGTGATGTGAAAAATGTTTTTTCAAAATTTATGATTATTATATAAGTTCAGAAAACAAGTGGTTTATAAGTTTTTCCCAATTTTGTTTTGTATAATGTAACGATAACTTATGAAGGCATACAACTATCAGGTTGTACAAGAAAAGAATTTTCTTTTGATGTGAAAAATGTTTTTCCATAATTTATAATTATTATTCGTCCATTTTCATTCTAAAAAATGGCTTAGAAAGGTTCGAAAAAGCATTCCATCGCAAGGCGAAAAATAGTCTCATTTTTGGCCCATTCCTAACAAAACAGGAGTTTTACTAGCTTTTAAATGATATGGATTTCCTCCAGGGTTTTTACGAATTTTCTCCAACTTTTACGAATTGTTTACGATTTTTACGAATTGTCTCCGATTTTCTAATTTTTTACGATTTTTCAGAATTTTCTCCAACTTTTACGAATTGTTTACGATTTTTACAAATTTTCTCCGATTTTTACGCATTTTTACGATTTTCTAATTTTTTATGATTTTTCCGAATTTTTTACGATTTTTCAGAATTTTCTCCGATTTTTACGAATTGTTAACGATTTTTATGCATATTTACGATTTTCTAATTTTTTTACGATTTTTACGAATTTCTCCGAATTTTTCCGATTTTTTTCACTGCTCATTTCCGCCGTAAAGCAGATTTTAAATTCTCGTAGGGTTGCCACTACAAATTCAAAAAAAATGTCATTTTGAATAAGCAGCTTCTTCAACCGGACTCTGAATAAGCAGCTTCTTCAAGCGGACTTTGAATAAGCAGCTTCTTCAAGCGGACTCTGAATAAGCAGCCTTTTAATCTCAGTCGTAGATATTTACATCAGAGGTCCTCAAAAGAGAAAGTGGCTAGAATTGATACTACTTAGAATTGATAGGTTATAGGTATGCATTTGAGAGAGAGATAGAGAGAGAGAGAGAGAGTATATATATATCAAGGGACGCGGTAGCGCCACGATGGCAAGTATAAGGTACTTTAGTACGTACGCCGCCATCGGGCGCTAGCCTGCAGACCATATATACTTTAAATTGGCCCTGTTGGAACCTTGGTGTACGGTTTTCTTCGAATTAAGAGCTTTAATTCTCACTTATGAGTACTCAAATGAAAGCTTGGGATAAAACTAACAAAATCACTTCAGAATCATATTTTGTAGAGTGGCTTCTATCAAAACATTTTGTAAAGTGAAAGTTTGAGGTCCCGAATTTTTCTAATCGAAAATTCTTCTCTCGTCGAAACAAATGTTCTCCACGGACAACGTCATCCTGACGTCAGCTCTACGTATATACTATTAATATGTATTGTATGTACAGTTTATGTGTGCAGACGAGTAGACAATGTTGTATTTACATTTTAATTTTAATTTTTTTATATACAATACGCACGCAGTGTTAAAGATATATTAAAAGACATCTCACAAACATGACTAATAGGCTAGTTCTAGATAAGTATTTAATTTTACTTATTTTATAAATCATACATAATATAATGAAAGATATTGTGAACTGATTCTGTGTTAAAATGCTCTCTTTTATTTTTCAGGTTTCATTGGAAGGCATACGACTATCAGGTTATAAAGAATTTTCTTGTGATGTGACAAGCTAGTGAAAGTGTTGTATTTTCATCATTTAAGTATCGTTGGAAGTTTTTACAGAATTTGCAGTCGAAGTTTTCCTATTTCTATAGGGAGGTTACGCAACTGTCATGTTATAAAGGGAAAGAATTCCTGTGAGGAGCTAGTGATGTGAAAAATGTTTTTCCATAATTTATAATTATTATATAAGTTCAGAAGACAAGCGGTTTAGAAGCTTTTCCCAATTTTGAGAGAGAAAGTACACTCAGTTTCGAGACGTAACGAGACTTTTCTCAAGGGAAAAGCATGCTTTGTTTTGTATAAGGTAACAAGAATTTATGAATTGTTAAGCCAGTCGCTCAGAGAGATAGGATAAGAATTTTCAAGTTGATAGGGCCCAGTAAAAATTTAATTCTTTAATTTTGGAATTTCTAATCTATGATTATCTCAATAGTACTCAACTGTACCATCTTAAAAGTTCTTATACTATCTCTCTAAGCTGTGGGCTTAACAACTACTTGTATGGTCTATATTTGCTTTTTAGAAAGTTGAGCGTCTCTTTTCCCTTGGGAAAAGAGACGCTCAACCCAGATTCTGTAAACAGACTGTATTTTAGGGACTCTAAAAATTGAAAACAACTAAATTTTCATTAAACATACCAATCAGAGGGATATAATGAAAAATTTCAAGTTTATCGTATCAACCAATTTCGAAATAATTATCATATAAGGCGTTCAAAATTCAATAGCTCAAAATTGGTCTAGACGATTAACTTGAAATTTCTAATGCGATCTCTCTGATTGATTTGCTTAATGAAAAATTAGTTACTCTCAATTTTGAGAGAGCAACATGTGTACTCAGATTCCAAATCTTGGATGTAACGAGTCTTTTCCCAAGGGAAATGCATGTTTTGTTTTGTAAAAGGTAACGAAAACTTAAAAGTTGTCAAGCTTGTCAGTCAGAGGGATAGTATGAGAATTTTCAAGTTAATACGGCGGTCAATACGGCTTAGCTAAATTTGAATTTTTTAATTTTGAATTTTCTAATCTCCGATTATCTTAATACTGCTCATCTATACGATCTTCAAAATTTTTATACTGTCTCTCTAAGCTGTGGGCTAAATCACTTGTATGGTCTTTTCACCTTTCAGAAATCAGAACATGCATTTGCATTGAGAAAAGACACGCTTAACCCCTATTCTGGAAACTGCCTGAACTTCGGGCACTCTGAAAATGGAAAATAACTATGTTTTCATTAAACATACAAATCAGAGGGATATCATGAGAAATTTCATGTTTATCGTATCGACCAATTTCAAAATAATTATCATATAAGGCATTCAAAATTGAACAGCTCAAAATTGGTCTAGACGATTTTTAGGTAGACCTACCTGAAAATTTAGACACTAAAGGTATGAAGTCAACAGTGTAAGTATTTATGTGAAAGACAAAATTATAAGTTCGTAGACTAGGTTAGCTGCATGTATTTCATGCGAAAAAGTTTCTATTTTTCCATGTACAAGCTAGTGAAAGTATTGTATTTTCATCGTTTAAGTTCGAAGAAATAATATACACAAGTTTTGTATTTTATTTTTATTTTTCTGTATATTACTCTCAGTGATAAATAAGGCTGATTCCGTAAAGTCTGCTGTTTATAAATTTCTTTTTTACCTGTAACAGAGAAAGAATAATTTATTTTAAAACAATGAATCATGTTCTATAATCATAAAGTTAATTTATTTGAAGATAATTAAAATATACGTATCCATTGATAGTATTTTGATCCTGATGCCATCTTTTCTGTAAATGCATTTTTTCACTTGAAACTTTTTGTAGGTTCTAGATTAAACGTTATTGCACACGCATAGTATGAGTTTTAGGGGGTTTAACGCAATTTAAATAATATAATTTGTGTTAAACTTGGAGTTCCACGGGGAGGTTATAAAATATCAGAAACCAACAGTAGATTAGTACTTCAGGTTAGACATAGTTATAGTACGAAAGTGGGTTGGCACCAAGTTATGGGGACATAGAGATCCCTATAATGAAGCTATGAAGCATTAGCTATGAAGTATGCTCGAAGAGTATTAGTCTACTGTTGGTTTTTGCTAGATTATAACCTTCGAGTGGATCTCCAAGTTTATCATAAACTATATTATTTAAGTCGTGTTAAAAACCCCTAAAACTCATACTACACGTTAGATATTTCTTTTTTAAATGATAATGATCCAATCATAACTATTTGCTGTACAGACGGTGTCGAAAAAATAATTATTATTGCAATAATACATAAGCATATGTACATTAATATTTAAAATTTTTAAATTAATTATTTGATGTTAATTGTTCTTTGTAATTTAGGTATTATATACCATTTAAATTAGTGAAATCTTCCAGCCCTCTCCCAAATAAACCTTTTAAAGGTAAAAGGCTGGCAAGTTTAAGGTCGTTTCTTCGTATGTAAGAATTAAAGATTAATTTTATAAATTTTGTTAACTTTAATGTCACAAAAATTCTAAGAGTTTACTTTATCTATACGGTTATTTCATTGTTTTAATCAAAGATAATTTTCGAACTCTCAATTTCGAACCCTTATATGGTAAAAATTCTAATCTATCTATCTATGAAAAAATTTACGCGTAAACATCTTAAATGTACAAGCTATTGATAGTATTTTGATCCTAATGCCATCGTTCCTGTAAATGCATTTTTTCACTTGAAAGTTTTTTTAGGTTCTAAATTAAATGTTATTGCACACGCGCAGTATGAGTTTTAGGAGTTTTAAACGCAATTTGAATAATATAATTTGTGATAAACTTGGAGATCCACGCGAAGGATATAAATTAGCAGAAACCAACAGCAGATTAGTACGTCAGGTTAGACATAGTTATAGTACGAAAGTGGTTTGTCACCAAGTTATAGGGATATAGAGATCCCCATAACGAAGCTATGAATTATTAGTCTACTGTTAGTTTGTGCTAGATTAAAACCTTCGCGTAGATCTCCAAGTATATTATTTAAGTCGCGTTAAAAACCCCTAAAACTCATACTACATTGTTTAATAATGAATCTATCGCTCGATGATGGAATAGTGTAGAATGAAAATTGATGCGTCTCTTCGAGCCAAGTTGTTTATTAAAAAAGGCCAAACGTTTCGGGATAATTTTATCCCCTCTTCAGTGGCTAATTAGAAAAACAACTTCCGTGTTTTTACATTATTAGGAAACAGACCAGAAAGGGATTAATCGCATATGGCGGGCCTAGGACTCGAGACGTCTTGCCTCGACCGGTGCCGCATTTCCACCTTGGCACCGGGGAATCGTTCTGTAAAAATTCTCGAGTCCTAGGCCCGCCATATGCGATTAATCCCTTTCTGGTCTGTTTCCTAATAATGTAAAAACACGGAAGTTGTTTTTCTAATTAGCCACTGAAGAGGGGATAAAATTATCCCGAAACGTTTGGCCTTTTTTAATAAACAACTTGGCTCGAAGAGACGCATCAATTTTCATTCTACACTCATACTACATGTTAGATATTTCTTTGTTGAATAATAATTATCCAAAAAAAACTATTTGCTGTACAGACGGTGTCGAAAAAATAATTATTATTGCAATAATACATAAGCATATGTACATTAATTTTTTAAATTTATAACGTATTTTGTTGATGTTATTGATTCTTTGTAATTTAGGTGTTATATAACATTTAAAAGTAGTGCATTCTTCCCGCACCCCCCCCCTGCAAACAAACTTTTAAAGGTAAAAGGCTGGCAAGTATAAGGTCGTTTATTCCTGTCGTTTATTTCCTGTAAGTAATTCTAGAGAACGTACAAGTTGAACTATTTGAGATAATTTGTTACGTTTTGCCAGCACTTTGAAAATAACAACTTTTTCAACTTTCGGTCCTTATTGTACAAAAACTATAGTAGATAGAGAATTTGGATATTGCACGCTTATAGTACTTATTGGGTACTACCTTTTCGTAGAATAAAAGAAACGTAACATAACGTTTTCAATAATTATAAACAATTTTCGATTTTGGCAGAATTCGCGTTTATTGCCAATTTACAACTAAACTATTATAGATAGACATATGCCACCGCTGACATTTTTGTGTAAAATTTCATAAGAAACAACTTTTATTTGAAATTTTTTTCTCTGAGAATAATACTTTTCAATACGCACAGGAAAAACCAAAAAAATGCGAAATTCCGACTTTAATTGTTTATAGCGAATTTGCTGTACAAATTCAGCTATTTGCATACTCGGATTAATAATGTACATACTTTTCCGAATTGTTTAAGCCAATAAAATAATATTGCTGTTCAGAATTTTTGCGCGGAAAAATGTTAATTTGATTGGCCTAATGTAACCGATCGAAAAATTGTAAAATTAAGTAAATCATAAATATCTTAGTAATCCACGTATTTACAGCTTCAAACGCTTGTTTATTCCATACATTGTATCGAAACTGACTAAAATACGTACACCTCCCTGTATTTAGCGTACAATATATGCAGTAAAATTAGTGTAATGATTTGGAGGTTATGAGTATTCCATGAAATACTCAAATAATGAGAGAAAAAGCGTTTCATCGTAAGTTAGGAACAGAGTATATCTCATAGCCATTTTCTAGTTTATAGACCATTTTAGATATTTGAATTTCTACCAGGGAATCGGATAAAATTCGGAAAAATCGTAAAAAAATCGAAAAATTTGGGAAAGTCAGGAAAATTTTGGAAAAAATCAGAAATAATAGGAGAGGGCGGAAATTTGAGAAAAAAATGAAAAAAAATATGTAATATTTTTACCATAACAATTTTGTATGTGTGCGTGTGTGTATGCATACACACACACACACACACACACAAAATGATTATCATTAAAATATTACATATAATTATTATTATACCCAATATAATTTTTATTATAATTATTATAAAAATTTTATCGATTTTTCAAATGTTTCCGAATCGTATCAATTTTTTTTCAAATTTCCCCCCTCTCCTATTATTTCTGATTTTTTCAAGATTTTTCCGGACTTTTTCAAATTTTTCTATTTTTTACGATTTTTCCGAATATTTTCCGAATTTTACGGTTTTTTACGATTTCCGAATTTTTTTCGATTTTTCAGAATTTTCTCCGACTTTTCCGAATTTTTAACGATTTTTACAAATTTTCTCCAATTTTTACTAATTATTTGCGATTTTTACGAATTTCCTCCGATTTTTACGCATATTTACGATTTTTTAATTTTTTCGATTTATACGAATATTTCCCGAATTTTTCCGAATTTTTCCAATTTTTTTCTCTGCTCATTTCCGCCGTAAAGCAGATTTTAAATTTTCGGAGGGTTGCCACTACAAAATTAAAAAAAAATGTCATTTTGAATAAGCAGATTCTTCAAGCGGACTCTGAATAAGCAGCCTTTTAATCTCAGCCGTCGATATATTTTGCATCATATAGAGCTGATCGTATAATATTACTCAAATTTTTGTAAGGGATTTCTCCAGATCCCCACGGAATCCCGTGATAATTTTTTTCCAACTACCTGGCTATGTTTTTTTCCTCGTCTAGAAGATTCAACCAGGGTGTAGGTGGTTGGTAGTTAAAAACTAAAAGTGCCGAGGATGCTTGAAGCGCGAGAATGGCAAGCTCCTTAAATGGAAACTCCTTGGAGAGCATACTCTGAAAACCCTGCACATCGACGACATAGTATGTCATTTTCGGTAGCGATGTTGCTCCTTCAAAAGTCAAGATAGAACTAATGAGATCGCTGGTCTGCACTCTTATATAGGGAGCAATCACGCATCCCCTTCTCAGAATAACGAGATTTTGTATGTTCCAGAAGGTTGCAGGCTCAACTTACACAAGTTCTCGATAGTTCTCAATTCGAGTTACGACTTGATGGATTGTTCTAGTAATCTTTCCAGAGTATTCTGCTGGTCCTTTGAGGTGAATATAAGGAAGCGCGCGATACATGGCCAGCATCAGATCACTTCGGTGTTTCCGTAGAGTAAGACATCTACTGGAGGAGAGAATATCTCTACGTCTGCGGAAGGTCTTGTACTACTGCTGGAAAGTGCCGTAGATCCATCTCTCGAGGTTGTTCCTCTTCTCCGAGAGCTGCTATGAGAACGATCGCTCTCCAGGTCGTTTCTCTCTTCATCGAGAGCTGTTTTCAGCACTCTCTGAAAAGTTCTTTTTGACTTCTCCAAGCAATATAAGGAGTCGTGATATCTGACCAGACTCCGTTCGATTCGGTAGAGCAGAGAGAGAGAGAGAGAGAGATTATCTTTCTATATTCATCTATAATGATGAGCTCTATAGAATACTATAGCGAAACAGTTAATTTACTGCAGAAATCTTTAGAGCATGCTAAGAACGGAAATGCTAATGTAAGTGATATTTAAAGATGGCTAGAACTATGTACAACAGCCATTGAAAACTTACACAAGCTAGTCGGTTCAAACAAATTAACTAGAGCTCAAAAGCAGAAGACGCAAACATGCATGAGACATTTATCATGTATTCAAAGTAAATTGAAAAGTTATTCAAAGTCGGGTGGTAGCATTGACCCTTCGTCTAGTGACAACAGTCACACAGAAAGTATCTCAACTTTAGAGGCTTTAATCAAGTGGGATGATATAACAACATCGTTCGAGAGTTGCATAAGATCAGGTGTGATAACAAACCTGGGACATTTAAACATAGTTACATTCTTAGATGACGCTTTAACACTGTTTGAAACGGAGATTAAAAATAATCTTCGCGAATACAATGCTCTGAAAGTAATCGCCGAGCTTGCTGTGGAATTTATTATTCAAAAGAGTGACTCAGTCACTGCAGAAGTTAAATACTTTAATCAAAGTTAAATAATTCAGTTAAATACTAATCCAAGGAAAGGAAGTTCATTTATTCAGTTACCTGATAAAATTTCGAGCAGAAAGGCTTGTGTGAATATTCAAAATGTCGATAATCAGTGCTTTAAATGGGCAGTACTGTCAGCATTACACCCTCAAGCAAAAAATGCAAACAGAGTGATTCAATACAAGCCATTTGAAAATGAACTAAAAGAAAGTGAACAAGTTTGAAAGACAAAATAATATTTCAATCAATGTATATATGTTGCAAAAGTGTAATAATAATGATTTCACTCAGAAAATTGATAATCTAGTGCCAAGCAAATATTCCTCCTGATAAATCCTCCTGTAGCGAAGAAGAACTTCTTATAAGAAGAGGAACTCCTCTTGTTGCACAATGGCATTTTTCGGTTGTAACAGGAGGAACTTCTTTTATTTCATATGGTATTAAACTTGTGCCACTTCCTTGAAAGATTTGTTTTCTGTATGTTATCGGTCTGCGGACCGACTCTTCTACCGCCGTGTAGAACACCTGTATTTGCTATTACAGTGTATGAGTGAGCGAGTTCCTAGTATAAAGATCTGTGTTCTCGGCGACTGGAATTAGTTGATCGTTAATCCTCGTCGGTGTCACATCACCATCTGGTGACACCGACGCTGTTACAAGCGTTTGGTCATTGCAATATAAGTAAGATTGTTAATATTTATAATTAGTAAGATTATAAGTTTCAATTTTTAATTCTAACTGGCGTATTCTCTGTAAAATTTGGTGTGAATTATGTTTACATTAGTGTGATTTTTTATCAATTTTTAAGGTAATAATTCATCTGTTAAATTATTTAAAATTAATTTTTTTATATTTTGTATTGGCTATGCAGCCCTGATGAGGAGTCGTAACGACTCGAAACGTCGGCAGATTTAATAAATACAGTGGCTCGAAGAGATGCGTAATTGTTCTTATTGATTATCCATAAAGCTCGAGCGATAGATCAAGGGGCGCGGTAGCGCCACGATGGCAAGTATAAGGTACGTCGGTACTTACGCCGCCGTCGGGCGCAAGCCAGACCCTATATAATATATATGCTTTAAATTAGCCCTGTTGAAAACTCGACGCGGAAGTACGTCATCGTGACGTCAGTCTACGTATACTATACAGTATACTATTGTATGTAGAGTGTATGTATATATGTGTGTATGTACAGTTTATATATGTGTGCAGACGAGACGAGCAGACGTATCTATATTATTTTACAATACAAAAACACATGCAGTGTTAATAATATATAAATAAATAAGTACTTTCTTTCTTTCTTTCTTAATAAATATACGATTATGATGATACAATAATAATATAGTGAAGTGATATTATTTTCAAAAAAATCTGCAAATATGCAAAAGTGTGTTTGCAGAAAATTGTCAGATTTTAAAACTGTCAGATATAATTAAAATTAGATAAGTATTTAGTTTTTAGTTTTTTATAAACATACAATATAATGAAAGATTTTTTGAACTAATTCTTTGTTAAAATGTTCTCTTTCATTTTTCAGGTTGGAAGGCATACGACTACCATATTATAGGAAATACATAAGAGATTATAGAAAAGAATTTTCTTGTGATGTGACAAGCTAGTGTAGTGTTAAGAATGTGTCTACGAAAGTTTCTACGGTTGTTGACATAGCTATTCAATATTATTAAATTTTTTCTGTTGTTTCGTAAGAGGTTACAATTCTCAGGCTGTATAAGTATATTGAAAGGAATCCGTGTGACAAGCTAGTGAAAGTGCTGTATTTTCATCGCTGAAGTATCAAAGAAAGTTTCTACAAAATTTGCAGTCATCTGGTCATTACAAATTATCAAGTTCTTTGGACTTCTAGAAGAATAGCTGTCATAAGCGCAAGTATCTTGTAAGTATAAATAATATACACAAGTTTTTAAATTTTATACTGTATATTTTTAAAAATTATACATTAATTCTGTGAATTCACTCCTTGTGGAGGATCCTCTCCTTCTAGAGCATCTTCTCCGTGAAACACTTCTTGTGTTCTTTGCTTGGCCAGGTCCGAGCGTGTCTCTTCTACATTGGACCTGGCCATAAAATTTATGAATTCAGCTAAATTCTTCAGGTTTTGCTGGTAGGGATTCAGCCTCCTTCTGTATCTCCTGAAGTTCCTATACCATCCCTCGTACCTCTTCTACCTATATAAAGTATTTTATGTATTTTTTTTTTAAATTCTCAAATATATTTATATTACTAAAAAATTCTATTGGTAAAATGGTACCATGATTAGCCTGATATCTGTTGCCCTTGTTGTTGTTGAAATTGTTATTGTCGTTGTTGTTGTTGTTATTGTTATTGTTGTTGTTATTATTGGCTGCACCAACTTGCGCTAAATTAAAAAAACATTTTGTTAGGATTGGCGTAGGAAAACTAGTCTGGTTTTCAAATCTTAAGAACAAAATACATTATAAAATAAAATTTTTATGTACCATTTTCACCAATATCCATTTGGTTTTGCATGGTTAATTCTAAAAATTAATAATGAATTTTATAGTTTAGTAACAATTCATGTTTATAATATACACTCATACACACAACACACACATATATATATATATATATATATATATATGGGTTTTATATATATTTTTTTAAGCCTTAAAATCAAGTTTTCAGTTTGATCATCGATATCTAAAAAATATGAAAAGATAGTTTAACTCATTATAAAAGAATCTGTGAAAGTTCCAGAATGTCAGAGGCTTTGGTTTCTCTGTGAGAAATAAATATAACAGCTCATTTATTAAAAATGACTTGTTTAGAGCAGCAAAAAATGTAGGTAAAACAGTGAAATATTAGCATAATCCATCAAAATTTTTTTGCACTACATTTTAAAAATCCTATAGAATATCCCCGTGTAATCCGTTTTAACATTTATAATAATTAAAATAAACTAAACAAGATTTTATACTTTGAAAAGCGCCCACGCGTGCCATATACTCAATATATAATAGTTTCAAGGATATTTGACTTATATAAAAGTCAATAAACCATTAATTATAATCGATACATCCATACTCATTATTCATTATTATTTAGTTTTATTTATAATCAATTTTAAAAAGCATTTTTTAACAGAGAAATTCAGCTCTAGCAGAAGGGACTATCTTTCCATCTCTCTCTAATAAATGCATAAATGTACGGAAATTAGACTTTAGAACAAATTAAAAAATTTTTAGGAAAGATTGACGGTAAAAAAAGTAGATGAGAATATTCTATGGGATCTAGCGAACAAAGCAGAGTAGGTCAGAAAAGCCAAGATACATTCATTAGATGTGAAAATAATGTTGTAAATTCTTATCGAAAGATGCAAGTTTTTTCCCGTAGCTGTATTTTTTTCTTTTACAGAAAGTAGTAACTTTTAGAGAAACCAAGGCCTCTGACATTCTGGAACATTCACAGGTTCTTTCATAAGCGTATCAATTACTTACAGTGATAGATAAGGCTGATTCAATAATGTCTGCAGTTTATACATTATTTTTTACACTAAGTTGATCGGATCACCTGTAACAGAGAAAGAATAATTTATTTTACAACAAAGAATCATGTTCTATTATCGTAAAGTTAATTTATTTAAAGGTAATTAAAATATACTTATCTGACAGTGAGATCCGTTGATAGTATATTTTGAACCTCATACCATCTTTTTTATAAGTGCATTATTGTACATGAAACTTTTTGCAGGTTCTATATTAAACACTATTGCACACTTTTAGTACGAGTTTTAGGGATTTTTAGCGCGTTTTAAATAATATAATTTATGATCAATTTGGAGTATCCACGCCGAGGTTATAAACTAGCAGAAACCAACAGTAGAATAATACTTCAGGCTAGACATAACTATAGTACGAAAGTGGGTTGGTACCAAATTACAGGGTTATAGGGATCCCTATAACGAAGCTATAAAGTATTAGTCTACTGCTGGTTTCTGCTAGCTGATAACCTCCATCTGGGTTCTCCAAGTTTATCACAATAATTATGTTATTTAAAACGCGCTCAAATCCCGTAAAAGTCATAGTACGTGTGTGCAAAATAGTTTTTAATCCAGAACTATAAAAAGTTCCAAGTGCAAAAATGCACGGATAAAAAGATGGCATGATGATCAAAATATACTATCAACGGATATCACTCTCTCAGATAAGTATATTTCAATTATCATTAATTAAATTAATTTTACCATTACAGAACTTGATTCTTTGTTTTAAAATACATTATTCTTTTTGTTATAGGTGAAATTAGCATTAAAAAACAGTATATAAACAGCATCAGACTTGAATGAACAAGCGTTATTTATCACTGTAAGTACTATTTTGGAATATATTGAAGGGCTTTGATTTGTTAGTTAAATAAAATAAAATGAGTAACATATGCATTACTCATAAAAAAAATATATATTCTTTTTCTGATAGAAAATGATATAAAAATTGTTAAAATGTTTCATAATCTTCTAACGCAATATATGTATTGCCCTATTATGTTATGTTATAGTTGGCTTCTCGTTGTAAATCAAATCCATTTATAAATATACGGTTCATACTGGTTATATTTTGCATGAAATCATAATTTTTTAATTAAAATCTTTGATAATCTGTTATGCTAATACATATGTTTTCACTATTTAACGTATACCAGAAAAAAATTATGCGCTTACTATGAAATATAAAAATTAGCTGTTATAAAATTAATGAATTATTTAAAAATGTATTTATTTCTGCAGAAATAGATGGAAAGTGCATAGCATATAAATGTACGATTAATACTGGTAATATTTTGTATTAAATTATTATAATTTTCAAATTAAATCTTTGATAACTCGCTATACTAATATATATGCTCGCTTATTTAATGTATATCAGACAAAAATTATGGTATAATATAAAAATAGCTAATATAAAATGAATTATTATTTAAAAATGCTTTTTTCCATAGAAATAGATGGGAAGCGCATCCCAAAATCAGCTTTTGCTCGAAGAAAAATTTATTGTCAAAATGAAAAATTTGAAACATCAGAGACGAAGTTTGTCTCCATCAAAATCCAGATTTTATACGGCAATGGAAAATCATTTTCATGGATTAATTTTGTATATCTCTCCAAAATACAATAATTATTTAAGTTATTTATATGTACATAACATACATACATTTTATTACACATAACATATGACATTACACGTATTTTTATTGAAATTTTTAGGTAATTAAAAAAATCTTATATGTATGCTATATTCAAAAATGCTTTCTGGAGGAACTACAAATTAATGAAATTTAAACAAAAAATATAAATTTAATCCGTTTATGAACTTTGACCCTCTGTAATTTAACTTATAGTTCATGATAAAAAAAATTTAACAAAATTCATGAGACCTAAGACATTTTCTAGATCAATTTCCAATAATTTTTTGATAGATAAAAATTTTTTGAAAATTATACAGAGAATCACCAATTCACCATACATTTTTTTATATTTATGCCCTTTCTATAATTATGATTTAATTAATATGTATGTAAATACACGTACACGTGTGTACCTGTATATATTGTAACGGCTTGATTATCGTTCTCCAAAATAATCGGTCGTGTACAACCGTGGAATGAATCCACGTTTATTAATAAGTGTCTCGTTGTCGTCGGGCGTGCGAATCACGGCTCGGCCGACTCGTGTGGCTCGTACGAGTGTACGAGGTCGCGAAGGCGGCAGGGGACGAGGTATCGAAATAATGAGATATCCGTGGAATAAAAGAGAACTAGTGAAAATATATTGTATTAAAAAGAATACACAGAGCTCGATCTTACGAGCGGTCGTGCGACACCGGTGCCGGGAGGTGGTCGCAGTCTCGTAGCTCTCGGCCGCTGCAGTCGTCCTGGCCGACTCGAAGTGAAGTCTCACGCAGGGGGACGAACTCCGGGCAGTCGAATAGGATGAGATAGGTTGCAAGCGGGTGCCCGAAAGGGACACGAAAGTGTGTGGTAAAGAACCGGCGCGAAGGATCGGTGAGGATCGTTCGGACGCTACCGCAATACTAAATAATTGTACGCGCGCGATACCGGAGGACGCTCCGGTCCTTGACACGGCGTTGTCATATTTTGGCAACGCGTAATCGATGGACTGGCAACGTCGCGGGCGGGAATACGCGTGCTCTCTCTCTAAATATCGGCCTAATATAGGCACTCTCTCGCTCTCTCTGTCTTTCTCGTAGAGTAGTGTCCGCTGGTGGTCGCTAGAACAAGAAATGTATTAGTACAAGTAATACGGCATACGCCCGGAGAGGCGATAACGTGCGTATTATATATGCGACCGTTATAATACCTTCGAGCATATACACATAGAGGAAGCATCCTGGGTTAAAATCGCGTGAGTTTTATAGGTATCCCCTCCCTTCCGAAACTGCGCGTCACCGCACGGCGGTTAGCCATCTGGAAGGCGTATATTTGGTGCTCACTAAATTAACGCAAGAATAAAATTGAAATTATACCAATTGTTTAAAGAATTTGTATAAGTGTTCTTTAAATTTATTATTTAGGATGTAGTAAAAAAAAGTTTTGAACTTCGGGCCCGTCCGAAAGCGTCACTTACTCACACTAAGTTGAAATTATTTTTATCATTTTAGGTCAGTAAACATTTTTAGGCGGTAATATTAAGAAAATTTTGTATTTTTTGTCGAACTCTGTGTAATAATAATATATTATTAATACTGTTACACAAAATCTAATTGATATTTGAAGCTGAAAGAAAATTCTTCGAGAAAAAAAATCTTTGAGATATATTTTTTTCAAAAATTCATCAATGGATTATAAAATATATTTAAGGTTTCAGACTTATCCTGCGTCCCGAAGAATAGACAGACAAAAATTGTATAAAAATTTGAATAATAATGATAAAAATCTCATCGAGATACCGCGAGTTAAAGTTAGAATTTAAGAAAATAGATGAAGCAAAAGCAAACACGATTTCGTTTAGTTTGTACGTGTTCTGTGCCAGTAAATTTTAATAAAACTATACTGAAGAATTATTAAAGGCATATATTAATGATTTAAAAAAGTTTCATTGGGTTATCACGGCCTTATTATCGTTTTTTCAATTTCTAAGCGGGCGATATCTCTACATATAGGCTACCGGCTATACAGGCTTCAAGTCTTATAGGTATAGGTGGGGAGTCACTTAGCCAATCACGTGCGCGGAAAAGAGTGAGTGAAAGAGAGTGGGGATACCGCTAAAAACGTCGCGCTTGCCATATAACATGCTTCCTCTATGTGTATATGCACGAAGGTTATAACACCTCCCTCCAGACGCTGAGTATCCGTCCCGGCGTACCAGCTCGCGCTCACTACGCATATCCGGGCGATAAGGGAGTACTACTGCCAATACCAAACTGTACGGCTACAAATTAAAGAAACAATTTAAATAAATTGAAGGAAGAGAACAAAACATATTCAATAATAAGAATAATAATATTAATAAAGTTAATAAAACAAAAAAGGGGTTACTCCATCTCTCTCTCTTTACATGTTTTCGGCCGGAGGCCATTTCGGTCGAGGAACATAAAAGAATAAACATCATCTGGCGTCAGTGCCTTTATTTACACAGGTAGAAAAGGGGAGAAAAAAATTTTGGCAGTCTTTTGGCTGACGAGGTAGAGAATCAGCAGAGAAACAAAAAGAATATAATTATGTCATGGTATGTATATAAAAAAAATCCAGATTAAAGGAATGCTGTGAGAGATCTATAAGTATACGCGCATCTGTTTGTATAACGTATGTATATTTCTTGCTGATAACTTGCAGTATTTTGGTAGTTCAAATTAAATTCGCTTGCTTTTACATATTTTAATTATAATAAAGTGTTGAATAATAATATTAGAAAATAAATCCAAGTCCAAAATAAATCTTATACAATTAATATCAGAGTTTATACCAAATATGGTCAATTATATATTATAAATAATATAATTGCAAATACATACAGACTAATCCAATCGTAAGTTGATAAAGGAGATACAAATTTAATTAGTTATTATATTATTATTAATTATTAGTTAATTAATTTAATTTAATTTATTATTATTATTATTAATTATTATTATAAAATGATGTACGAAATAGAAAAACCAATTTTATCAATTATGTAAGCTGTTTTATAATAATTTTAATCATTAAAAAAATAGAACAATTAAAAATAAAAAGAATTTAAGATTAGTGAAATGCTTCGATATAGCAATAAAACTAAATTTTTTCATATATGAACAGATATAAATAAATAAATATAGATATAGATAAATTTGTATATGTATGTTTTGTGTCTTTGTGTGTGTCACAAATTATTATTATACTACTTTTATTGCAGTTTTTAAAAACATTGCTCTCTGCATTTAACAGAGTTGAGACTGTCATATTTATTATTTGTAATATGCCCGCATTACAATTTATTGAAAATTTACAAGGATAAAGTAATTATGTTTTGGCGATTACTCAACCAATTGGATTGTATTATTACAGAAGTGATTTTAAGGGGTTATGCCTGAGTTAAAGTCGTCAAAAAATCGATTTTTTTTATTGACTTTTTTCATAGGAAATTGTCTGTAGAATACGATGCTGAAGTCCCTTTTGCCCAAAAAAAATTGAGTAGAAAGCTACAGACCAAAAACTGAAGGCGTGCGAATAGCTTATTTTTAAAAAATCGTAATTTTCGCGTTTTTATTTGTCAGTGCTGTGTTACTGAACATGATTATTTTTCGAGCTTTTAATGCTTCTCATGCATAATATTTGTATGTAAAATACAATAAAAATATCTATTATGCAATTAAAATCCGTTAAAAGATATTAATAAAATGAGCAAAATTATGCAATATTAAAAATTTGCAAATTGCTTATTTCCACATTTTCCTCTTTTTTGTTTATTTAAATTAATAATTTATTTTTAAAAAAGCATTTGATTATTTATTATGCTTTATAAAAAATTAATTAGACGCAAATATTCGTCAATGAATAAAATTATGCAAAAAACGAATTTTGAATTTGGCGCTTACCGACGGGGCCGCGCGATATTCTTTCGAAAAGGCTATTCATCTAGTAACCTGTTTTACCGTATGATTGAGAATTCAAGAGCGCAAAAACACTTGCTTTGAATTTTCATATCAACTTTTATTCTGCATTGCTCAATATTATTAAATAATTTATTTTATAATATTGATAGCATTTGTGGTTAAAAAGTAGAGTAAGTGAGAGTGATTTGTGATCAAGATGAGTCCAGACTCAAGATATAGAGTTTCAGGATCATCTGACAGAAAAAGAAGATTTGGAAGAAGAAAGAGAAGACCCAAGATTTTTCATCAAAAACAGCAATGGGAAGTTTCGACAACAGCACCAGCACCAGCATCAGCATCAACATCTATACAACAAGAACGAGCAACACCAATCACTTCAGCATCACCTACGCCTGATACAGTTCCTTCAACGTCCAGGGAATGGAGTTCAAGATCTGCTGCGCAAGCTTTACCAGGTACCTCAACATCAGTACCGCCAGAAATTCCTGTGTCTAGGTCTAGACAAAAATTAAAATCAATTTATGTAGAACCGAGTGGAATTCAGAATAGAATCTTTGACATTTCTTTGCTTCTGCCAGGATTACAGGAGTTTCTGGCTTGTAAAGCTTGTGGCGGATGCATCAAATTTGATGAAGTTGATGTACGAGGTCTTGGTAGCAAGCTATCCATCACCTGTACATCATGTAACGCAGTTGCTTTCATCGACTCCAGCAGAAAAGTTGGAAAACAAAGTAACGCTTATGACTACACTCAACACTTGAAGCACGACGAGCCAAAAGAAAGAGAAGTCATCAGGATGATGACTTCTACACAGCTGGTGCTTATTAAACACACATACACACATAACCAAATACTTATACACCATACACAACCTCACTTGTAAACAAACAACATAATTTACAACACAAACACTAAAAAACACTGAAACACATTCACAATTTTTTTCTGTTTTTTTCACTTTTGTTTTCCTTTTTTTTTTAATTTTTTTCATTAAACACTTTTCACACACACATCACACATGTCACAGCATCAGCTCTGTAGAAAACAGTCTAGCTGAAAAGTAGGTCAGAGAGCAAGCTAAACAGCTGATTGGAGCTGTCTGCTTGCTTTCTGCCTCCTTAGCTCACCTGATGGACTATTTTCTCTAACCTCTCAACTACATGAACTTGATATGATGATGATAGTTCTACTCTTCTGTTCATCACATGTAAGTATAGAAACTTATTTATTTACAATAAAAGCATTTTTATAGCTTAATTATAAAAATGTTTCAAATTTAGAAAAATTACTTTTTTTAATGATTTTTCATTTTGTTTCATTTCAGAGGACTGGATACGAATAAAATTTTTGGATTACCCTCAAACTTGACAAAGATGACCAGGATACGTATATCTTTGACTTAAATAAGGTCCAGGTGTGAAGAAAAATTGTAAGTATATTTTATATCATTAAATGTCAAGTTAAACTTTAAATGCTTTTTTCTCAAGTTTTGAATTTTTCTCATCTTAGGTCAGTTACCGCATGATTTCTCAAGAACCAATGGACCAATCAACCTGAAATTTTTTGGAGAACTCCAGGAGGCCTTTCTTCACTGCTTGAACGGAACAGAATTTGCAAAGATAAGTCAAAAGTGAATGTTATGTATCTAAACATACGTAACATTCACTATAATTACATATATTATAACTTATACGTTGCTAAAATTAAAAATTTATATTTTTCAGTAATTTCCTACGTTCAAGCTGAGGAGAAGGCAATTTAGAAGATTTTCCATCCAGTTTGGAAATAATTCATCAACCAGAACTTGAAAATTCATGCGGCAAAGGAAAAAATATGCAGAAATTTAGTACTGCATACATGGAACTATTTACATAATAAGTATGCATAAATAATTTTTTAAAAATATTGAAATTTACTATTAATATGTATATTTTCAGTAGGAAACAAAATTTTTTTTATATTCATTATAAATAATTTTTAATTACCTATTAATTGATAAATTGTTTTTTTCAGGTTTAACTCAGGCATAACCCCTTAAAATTGATATTTGCATATATATATGGGTGGTTCTCTGACAAATCGAGCGGTGAATTTTTTTACCCTAACCTAAAATATTTTTAAAATGTTCCTAAGAGATATGTGAGTATCCCAGAATTTTTTCAGATTTTTTTCATCAAATATCTTCGAGTTAAAGAGGGTCAAAGTTGATGAAATCAGGTTTTTTTGATTTTTCTGACTACTTTCATTAATTTGTAAGGCCTCAGGAAAACATTTTTCACTATAAAGACATATAACATTTTTTTCTGGAAACTTCCTAAATTTTTCAAAAAAAATATTTTTGAAGTCATATATATATGTTTTAAGAAATTTTATGTTTTAAGAAAAGACCCATAATGTCAGATGCCTTGGTTTCTCTGTAAAAAATCATTATAACAGTTCATATTTGAAACAAATTGAGTTATATTGCTCTATCGAAGCATTTCACTAACTTTATTAGTTTTTTTATGATTGCAATTATTATAAACGAACTTATTTAATTGATAAGATTCGTTAAATGCTTCGATAGAGCAATATAACTCAATTTTTTTCAAATATGAACTGTTATAATGATTTTTTACAGAGAAACCAAGGCATCTGACATTATGGGTCTTCCGCATACTTTTTTATATTGAAATAAGGTATCTTCATGAATTTTTTGGTTTTGACTCGGATGATCGAACTTTCCTAAAACTTGATTTTAAAGCTTAAATGACTTATAAATTTCTTAAAACATATACATATGAAAAATTTAGATAGTTTCCAGAAAAAATGTTATATGTCTTTATAGTGAAAAATGTTTCCCTGAGGCCTTACAAATTAATGAAAGTAGTCAGAAAAATCAAAAAAACCTGATTTCATCAACTTTGACTCTCTGTAACTCGAAGATATTTGATGGAAAAAATCTGAAAAAATTCTGGGATACTCGCATGTCTCTTAGGAACCTTTTAAAAATATTTTTGGTTAGGGTCAAAAAATTGACCGCTCGATTTGTCAGAGAACCACTCATATATTAGTGTAATTTCTAGTTTACTTTTTTCATTTTTCGTAAATGCAACTGTAGCAATAATATAATGGTTTTAAAAGAAACAATGAATAGAATGAAATACGTATAAAAATGTAGAAAAAAATAAAATTGTAATTATACTTTCGGCGATTACTCAACCAATTGGTTTGTGTTATTGCAGAAACGTTTCTGAAAATTGATATTTGCACATACATTATTGTCATTTCTAGTTTACTTTTTTCATTTTTCGAGTATGAAACTGCAGTAATACTGTTATGTTTTTAAAATAAACAATGAATAGAATTTAATAGGTATAAGAATATAAAAAAATTAAAATGTAATTATACTTTTGGGAATTACTCAACCAATTGGATTGAGTTGGTATATAGAAATATTTCTGAAAATACGATATTTCTTGTATACATCTTATTGTCGTTTTCTATTTTGTTTATTTAACATGGAGTTGCTATTTTTGTACATAGCAGCATCTTTACCTATAAAAATTTTGAGATTTTCTTTTGATGTAGTTCTTGATAAAGCTACATATAATTGTCTGTGGCTCAATACTGGTGAAGATAAATATAAACCTACTTCATGAAATGACTGACCTTGAGATTTATTTATAGTCATGGCGAAACTTAATCGTATGGGAAATTGTCTTCTTACCATATTAAAAGGTATTTCTTCCAATGATGGAGATAAATCTACACGTTGTATTAATACTATTTTACCAGCATGTTTATTCAAGACTTATAATTTCTCCAATAAGTATATATTTATTATGTCCCTAATTATAATTCTTGTTCCGTTACAAAGGCCGCCATTAATAATTAAATTTCTTAAACAAGAAACAATTACTCCTTTTTTTAAAATTAATTTATATGGAGGTAGGCCATTAGGTGTTAGTGTATTTAAAAATTCTGTTGTTATGGATTCTAATATGCTTTCATTATCTTGACATATAATTTTATCATCACTATAAAAAATATAAGTTTCTCCATGAATTCTTTCAATAATTTCCTCATTAAGTTTTAATACTTCAGAATTTAAGGGTGCTAATATTACTTTGTATTGTAGTGTTCCATCATTATGATTAATTTTTTCTCCAAATATTTCTGATATTAAATGATTATTACAAATTAATTCCTCCAGTATTTCCCTTATATTATTATTATTTAACTCAAACTTTGTTGCATTTTTCTGTTCACCTACATCAAGAAGCCAACTCTTAAATTTATTGTCTGAATTTTGTAATCGTAAGTTTTCTTTTAATGAAACCTTTAAAAATGTATGCCATATAATACTTCTTTTAATACAAGTTTCCATTATTGTACTTTGATTACCACGTCTAACAATTGGAAGTGTTTGTCTAAAATCACCAGATGTTACAATTATTTTAATGTAACGTGCCAGGTCTATTGACTAGGATAGTGAGTTAGTTATTGACTATATTGTTGCATGTTTAGCGATAGCATATGTCGGTGGCGTATTGGAGTTTTCGGCCGGTCTTGCGTTATACGTTGGGCGGCGGCTGATCGCTGCAATGCGCGAAACCGATTGAGACATCCGTAGCGCGCGGCGGGCGAGTTGCTGACTTGTGTGTCAGCACTCTTTGCGACCTACTGATCTGGAGTCGGGTAATATGGTTTTTGGTGGCAAATTATGATTGGTCGAGGATATCGTACGACGTATGTTCTGTCGAAATTAAGTGTGCTCCGCCTGAGGCTTTATAAGCCCCGGAGATGCGCCGCACGAGGCCTTTTACAGAGTGAACGCGCGAGTAGTCGTTTGGGTAGTCTCGCTGAGTTAGTAAATGCGTGGAAGCATTTTACTGACATATATATCACCTTCTCATATTCGGCTACGAGGGGTCAACCCTAGAAAGTTGAGTAGTCTCGCTGGGTATTGACAGGAGTGAGTATAGACAAGTTAGATCTCTATTATTTGAAGACTCGGCTCCGAGGGCCTGCCGACCAAAGTAGTTAGCTAGGGATGGACCGCCAATAAATCTGGCGAAAGTGACTAAAACTCACAGCTTAGTTAGGACCAAAATATTTGCCACGAGAAATCGTGTAGCCTAAGTTAGAATAGTTATTGTTATTATGGAAACCTAGAGAACTTTTATAATAACAATTCTTAGATGATAACTCCAGGTTAAGTAAAAATAAGACTTCATGTAAAGATTGATTAGAAGTAAGTACCTAACGAGAGAACAGTGTTAACACGAACAACCTTTTTAAGAACCGGACTGTACAATTGGGATTCTGAATAAATAGAAGAAAAAAATAATAACCAATATAACGTTCTAGTGAGTATTTACTTATAGAATAACCAATTGTCGTAAACTAAGTCCGCAAACGAGGAAGAGGACGAGAAAGGATTTAATCCGAAATCAGCGTGTCCGCGCTACAGTTCAACGTGTCCGCACTACAGCACAGCGTGTCCGCGCTACTGCTCAGCGTGTCTGCGTTTCTGCATCGTGTCCGCGCTACGGCATCGTGTCCGCACTACTGCACAGCGTGTCAGCATTTCTGCATCAACGTGTCCGCGTTACTGCTCAGCGTGTCCGCACTACTGCACAGCGTGTCCGCACTACTATACAGCGTGTCCGCACTACTGCATCGTGTCCGCACATACTATACAGCGTGTCCACACTTTTGTTTATTGTGTCCGAGATACTGCATCGTGACCACGCTTCAGTTTAATGTGTCCACATTGTAGACAGAGTGTCCGCGCCATTGTTCGGGAACAAAATAATAACCAAGTAATTAACAATTACAGAACATAAGACTTACCAGTCGAGGCTAGATTCCAAAACGAAATATAGTGTACCTGCGCGTCCGTATTTACGACCGTAAATCCGGTCCTTACATTACCACCAAACGGTATATGATTTTGACATAAATCTCTAAAAAATCTGTCTATTGCATCAAAGGCATGTTTATTCACTATTGATATTCCATCCCAAACAATTATTTTAATATTTTTTTAAAAATTCCATATTTTGATGTAGGAGAAATGTCATATGTTAATAAATGTCATATGTCATTAATATTTAAGGGTAATTTAAATGTAGTGTGTACAGTTCTTCTATTAATTAATAAATTAGCGGCAATACCAGTCCATGCTGTAGTTAAGAGAGGTATATTGTTTGAAATAAGATATGTAATTATAACTTTGTGTAAATAATAGTATGTCCTTCGACGTTGTTTCTTTGTTTTCGAGTTTGCCAAAAGATGCGATTATACTGTCGATCGAAAAGAGATGGAAATGGCTCTCCTGTATGAATTGTATGTCGAAGAGTGAATTTATGGATGGTATAAAAATTCTTCTCGACTGTACGTATCTTGTTTTCGATGGCAAATTTTATAAACAAGTCTCAGGCGCTCCGATGGGATTCTGCTCGAGCCCTGTTTTTGCAAATATGGTTCTGGAGGATCTCGAGGATCATTGTCTGGGTATTGCAAAATCTAGCGTTCGACTTTTTTACAGATACGTGGATGACTGTCTTTTGGTTTTGGATAGAGAAAAGATTGAATTTGTGTTATCTATATTTAATAGCTATAATAACTCCCTTCAATTTACTCACGAAATTGAAGTCAATAATAGTATAAATTTTCTCGATATCTCTATTATTCATGATTCAAGTGGCCATATTTTCACTAATTGGTTTCAAAAAAATACAGCGTCATCAAGATACATAAATTATTTCTCTCACCACCCAAAAAACCAGAAGATAGCAATAATGTACAATTTATTTGATAGGGCGATATTGTTGTCCGATCCGCGGTTTCACTGTGAAAATATCGAAAAAGCGAAAAAAGTTCTCATAGCTAATGACTATCTTCCAGATTTTATAGAAAAATTTAGTAAAAAGCGGATTGCTCGCAACCTGAGCCTTTCAAGGGCCACGTTAGAAGGGGTAGTTCAAAGCAATGCACACTCACATAGTATTAATAACAATAATTCTAACTCCAGAGAAGGATACGCGGTGTTCCCCTACTACGAAGGGTTTAACGATAAATTAAAGTCGGTGTTGAAAAGAAATGACATGAGTTTGATTAATAGTGTTACTGATAAGTTCAATAAATTTATAAAACTTGGCAAAGATCCTACTGCTGTGGGAGACACAAGAAATGTTGTATATAAAATCGATTGCTCCGATTGCGAATCTACGTACATCGGAGAAACGTATCGGCCGTTAAAAGCTAGGCAATACGAACATAAAAGATATATAGAGAAAAGTGATCTTAACTCCCCTCTCGCGGTACATGCATTGGAGACAGGACACAATTTTGATTTTAACAATATTAAAATAATAGATAGAGAACCGTCTATGTTCCGTAGACGGTTCTCAGAAATGCTACATATTCAGTTTTTCGATGGCACACTTAATAGGGCTGAGGATACGTGCCGCCTCAAAGCGAGTTATAAAAATGTTATATCAAACCTAAAAAATAGTCTGAATAAATTGCATCTTAGCATACAGTGAGAGGTGGCATACCGCCTCGCGCTCTCTTCAACTCAGCCAACACATGTTCAATAGTGATTGGCTGGCGAGCAGGAGCGGAACAGCCCTGTGGGAGGTCGGGGAGACCGGGTTGCCGTGGCAACGCTCCGTCTATACTGTATACTATATAGTCATATAGTCATGGCAGGAGCGTTTCTTACGAAGCGGCGCGGGCCCCCCGCCCTGCTACTTGAGTATTAACGTGCCACCTCTAGTGTGTTATTCGTTCTTGGTATACGGATGAAGCTCGAAGTATCCGTCGCTGATGTGGTTTGCATTATATTTTATATAACAATTCTAAGTATTGGTACAGCATCTAATGTATGTATTGCGCAATATATATTGCCCGATTTTCGTCGAGACATTAGTTGATGTCCTGCCTCGACCGGTGCCGCATTACCACCTTATGGCACCGGTGAATCGTTCTGTTTAATAACATTCTCGAGTCCTAGGCCGTAAGTTATAATTAAAAAAAAATTTTTGTAATAGTTCTTTTGTAAACATTGGTTTAAATTTCTAAATTTATATTTATAGCGCCATATGCGATTGTCCTTTTTCTGGTCCGTTCCTAATAATGTAAAAACACGAAAGTTGTTTTGCAAATTAGGTAACTATTTCAATATTTATAATTTTCAATTTCACTTATTTTTAATATTATTATTGTAATAAAACCTTGTAATTTAACGTTTATACAGCCACTGAAGAGGGGATAAAAATATCCCGAAACGTTTGGCATTTTTTTAAATAAACAACTTGGCTCGAAGAGACGCATCAATTTTTTATTCTACACTATTCTTTTTAAGTGCTTTATTATTTACGGTTATTTCATTATGTAAATTAAAATCAAACTTTCGATAACAACGTAGAGAATATTCTAGCGGGTTTGTTGTATACGGTTAATAATTTTTTCCCTCCTACATGTCGATAAGGAATGTATTTATAAGTGATAAATGAATTTAATCATATCCTCGAGCAACTTACTCCCGTGGTACGTAATAATGTCGCTTCTATCGCCTGGGAGGGAAAGTAGTACTTTCGGCATAGTGTATAGAAAAAGGTGCTTATAATCAGTTCAAAAATAATTATGTCAGGATTTATGTCTTTTTTTACCTCGTAAATCAGTGAATGACAAACACCGAAAGTACATGATGCTTGTACATTTAGCTGAATAATCCAAAACTCTCAACTATCTATGAACATATGAACGCGTAAACATGTTCGGGTCAAGAGTCTGTTGCACAGACTACCGTTTCTTTAGTGTTACTTCTCTACACCTTTGATTTTACATAAATTGTCATTTTATTTTTGGCAATAGAAAGTTATGATATCAATAAATAAATTGGCAAGTTTTTATAAAAAGCAATCGATTATAAATAAATAAATAACTGTTTAAGTGGGGAAAGGATTATAAATATAAATGTATTCATATAAGCACTCGACCAAAGTGTAGCATGTAAAAAGGTGGATAGCCTATGAAAAGGTAATGTCCAATACAATTCAAACTTGCGATTCTGCGCATCCCAGCTGACGTTTGGTGACCGATTACGCTGACGCTGTATTTACCGTAGGAGGTTAGGTCACCATTCTTTCGGTAAATAAAGCTTCGCGTGACTGGTCACAAACATGCGCAGATAGTGGCACAAATTCGGTATTATTCAAAATTACAATTGTACCCGACTGTATATGTGATAGAGTCGCATGATGTTCTTACATAACATTATCGCATGACAAATGTGCCCCTAATATGTGGTAATATCATGTATGTCCAAAATTATCGTGTAATAAACAGGATTGTTTCACATCATGAAAAATTTTTCTGTTATTTATGGAAGCAACAAGCGGATGTAAAATCTACTCTAGTTATTAATTCAGTAAATGTGTTACTATCCCCATTTTATGAAATATATAACATATGTCGAGGACGATCATTTACGATTAAATATGAGATTTAAATATTTTGTCGATAGAATAAATCGATCTAACATCTAAAAAAAATACAGGAACAAATTCTAGTATGTAGAACGCAATTTTTTTATGGAATAACTTGCCGTCTCGTCCTATCATAGATAATCGATGAATTACTAAATATTTAAATCTCATATTTAATTGTAAATGATCGTCCTGAACATATGTTATATATTTCATGAAATGGGGATAGTAACACATTTACTGAATTAATAACTAGAGTAGATTTTACATCCACTCATTGCTTCCATCAATAACAGAAAAATTTTTCATGATGTGAAACAATCCTGTTTATTACTCGATAATTTTGGATATACATGATATTACCACATATTATGGGCACATTTGTCATGTGATAATGTTATGTGAGAACATCATGCGATTCTATCACATATACAGTCGGGTACAATTGAAATTTTGAATAATACCGAATTTGCGCCACGTTCTGCGCATGTTTGTGACCAGTCACGCGAAGCTCCATTTACCGAAAGAATGGTGACCTAACCTCCTTGAGAGTTTTGGATTATTCAACTAAATGTACAAGCATCATGTACTTTCAGTGTTTGTCATTCACGCATTTACGAAGTAAAAAAAGAAATATATCCTAACATAATTATTTTTGAACTGATTATAAACACCTTTTTCTCCACACTGAGCCGAAAGTACTACTTTCGATCCCGGGCAACGGGTAGAAGCGACATTATTACGCACCACGGTAGTAAATTTGGACAGCCGATATCTCGTTTTTGCCATCCTCGCCATCGGCTCGATGTCTTAATTAGTGTAAGATGTAATGCATACCAAGTTGCTCCAAGAGATGATTAGATTCATTTATCACTTATAAATATATTTTTTATCGACATGTAGGAAGGAAAAAATTAATAACCGTATACAATAAACCCGCTAGACTATCCTCTACGTTGCTATCGAAAGTTTGATTTTAATTTACATAATGAAATAACCGTAAATAATAAAACACTTAATAAGAAATTTTGGTTTTTGGTACATTAAGTTTATCAAGTGTTAAAAAATTGATCTTTAATTTTTACAGGAAGAAATTACCTTACACTTGCCAGCCGTTTACCTTGAAAAGGTTTTTTTTTGGGGGGGGGATGATTTCACTACTTTTAAAAGGTATATAATACCCAAATTATAAAGAATAGTTAAAATCAATTAAATATTTTATAAATTTAAAACATTAATGTACATAATCTCATGTATTATCGTAATAATAATTATTTTTCGACTCCATCTATAGAGCAAATAGCTATTTTTTGAATCATCATTATTCAAAAATTATATTTTTTAAATCAACGTGAATTTTATTTTGATTTTTTCGTAAAAATATATGTATATATAAATATATTGCTAAATAGTGTTAAATAATGATAACGTAAATACAGATTTTAAAACAGTGCCAAATATAATTAATACTATTGTGTCATTACAATGTTATGAATTACGAGAACACAATCAGATAAGTATATGGTTTTATATTATATTTAAATATATCATACATATATATAGATTTTATGAACTTATTCTTTCTTCAAATGTTATCTTTTATTTTTTCAGATTTTCATAAGTTATTATGTCTCATGGGAGGTTATACGCTTGGAGCGAATATTGAAAAATTAAGTAACACATGGAAAAATATAAAGGTTTCTGTGTGCGAATATTGAATTATTCTATAGGCGCCACTGATTCTATTCATTAATAAACTAGGAAATAGCTGACAAATCTATTAAGTTTAAATCAGCAATTGGAATAGAGCAAGCGTAAGTTTTATTTTGATTTTGCATCATTTCTGATTATAATAATTAGAGTCATTAATGTAATGTGTAAAAGACGAATATGTATATATTTGCATATTTTTCCTTATGCATAATATAAATTGAAGTCATCAAGTCATAAAGTTATATAACTTTACATATAATTAGCAATTAAATAATATGAAAATTTTCTTTAATGGTCTTAGTATTCATGAGTTGAAGACGTAACAAAATAATCAAAGACTTGGGTTTTGTAAACTTATTCTTTGATTAAATGTTATCTTTTATTTTTTCAGATGTGTACAAGTTTCTTATAGGAGGTTATACGCCAAACATCATTGGTGAATATTGAAAAAAAAATGAAAAGGTTTCTGTATGTGATCTTAAGAAACAAAAAATGTGTAATATTTTCTATCGGTCTCACATGTATTTATTGGGAAATATTTATAACAGACAATAATTGATAATTGACCAGCCAAAATGAGGTTCTTGTGACGCAGTGAAATTAAAGCAGTACTTTGAGTCAAGAAAGTATGACAATAGCTGGAATATCTGTCAAGATGAGACGAAGTGAATTTTGAGTCAAGAATGTTTATAATGTCATATACTAGACGATAGCTGGATATCTCAAGTTTAGACCAGCAAACAGAAGGTTCCTGTGACGAAGTGGAATTAGTGAAGTGAAAAACTATTTTGATTCAAGAATTATATATAGAACGGAAGAACTCAATTCTCAAGAATAATAAATATATCCATTTAATAATGGATCAGTCAATATATGAACTGTAACAACTTTTATCCAGTGTAATCAAATTTTATGTTTACAAAGTGTTTTTGACGTAACATTTATTATGTTTAAGTATTCATAAATTATTTATCAGAAATGCAGGAAGAACTCGATTGACAAGAATAGATGGAATATCTATCACGTTTAGACCAGCAAAAATAAGGTTCCTGTGACGACGTGAAATTAGTGAAGTATTACCAGTCAAGATAATACTTTCTATCGACCTCACTATTAATATTTATCACTTACGTATGAACAAGGCAGTGCTTATTATTAATGGTAATGTATTATCAAACTTGATTGAAGAAAGCTTGAATAGACTTTGATTAATAAATCATTGATAAGAAATGCCGGAAGAACTCAAATGACAAAAAGAGTATATATATCGATTTCATAACGTTCAGGGTAGATAAAAAAATTCAACGAATTTTCCTGTGACAAGCTTATAGTGACGTGAAAGAAGTTTACGTAAGTTTTGCAGTTTTAATATTCAAGATTTATGATCTATGATTATTAAATTTAGAAGTCAAGTGGTTTAAAGTGTACGTATCGTATTTTCATCGCTGAAGTATCGAAGAAAGTTTTTACAGAACTGTTTTTTCAAGATTTATAATTATTTAAGTGCTGAAGACAAGTCGTTTAGAAGTTGTTCCCAATTTTGAGAGAGCGAGTATACTAAGTTTCCAGATGTAATGAAACTTTTCCCAAGGGAAAAGTATGTTTTGTTTTGTATAATTAGGTAACGCAAACTTACGAAGGCATACAACTATCAGGTTATACAAGAAAAGAATTTTCTTGTGACGTAACAAGCTAGTGAAAGTGTTGTATTTTCATTGTTTAAGTTAGAATAAATAATATACACAAGTTTTGGATTTTATTTTTACTTGTCTGTATATTACTTACAGTGATAAATAAGGCTTTATAAATTTCTTTTTTAGGACAAGTTCATCGATCTCCTGTAACAGAGAAAGAATAATTTATTTTAAAACAAAGAATCATGTTCTATAATCATAAAGTTAATTTATTTGAAGATAATTAAAATATACGTATCTGACGGAGTGAAATCCATTGATAGTATTTTGATCCTAATGCCATCTATTCTGTAAATGCATTTTTTCACTTGAAACATTTTGTAAGTTCTAGATTAAACGTTATTGCACACGCGTAGTATGAGTTTTAGGGGTTTTTAACACGACTTAAATAATATAGTTTATGATAAACTTGGAGATCCACGCGAAGGTTATAATGTAGCCAAAACCAACAGTAGACTAATACTCTTCGAGCATAATTCATAGCTTATACTTCATAGCTTTGTTATAGGGATCTCTATATCCCCATAACTTGGTGCCAACCCACTTTCGTACTATAGTTATGTCTAGCCTGAAGTATTATTCTACTGTTGTTTTCTGCTAGTTTATAACCTCGGCGTGGATACTCCAAATTTATCATAAATTATATTATTTAAAACGCGTTAAAAATCCCTAAAACTGATACTACGCGTGTGAAATAACGTTTAATGTAGAACCTACAAAAAGTTTCAAGTGAAAAAATGCTTTTACAGAAAAGATGGCATTAGGATCAAAATACTATCAATGGATTTTACTCTGACAGATTCGTATATTTTAATTATCTTCAAATAAATTAACTTAAGGATTATAGAACATAATTCTTTGTTTTAAAATAAATTATTCTTTCAGTGTTACAGGCAAAAATAAATTTATAAACAGCAGACTTTACTGAAGATGCGCAGTGCGCATATGAGTCTCCCCCCCCTCTTAGGCGGCTTCTAGCGCATGGTGGTTCTAGCGCATCCCCCATCCCCCCTATCTCTATCTAAGCCGGATCTGGCGCATCCCCCATCCCCCTCCCCCTTTCTCTCTCTAGGCCGGTTCTGGCGCAACCCCCTCCCCCATCTTTCTATAGGCCGGATCTGGCGCATCCCCTCTCTCCCATCTCTCTCTAGGCCGGTTCTGGCGCAGGCCGGTTCTAAGCGGGTTCTGGAGCATCCCCCACCCCCTTTTCCTGTAGGCCGGTACGAGCCCACAATATATATATGTATATACATATACACGAGGCCAGTACGAGCCCACTATACACGAGGCACGAGCCCACTGTATATATACGCAGCGCCGACATAAGCCCGCCGTATATATAGACAGCAACGGCACGAGCCCACTGTATATAGATATACACAATACCGGCAGGAGCCCACTGTATATTCATATACACGAGGCTGGCACGAGCGCAGCGTTGATGCGAGCCCAGCGCATGTTGTCGCTACAGCCCGCAACCATCTAGCGGTGACAGACCGATATAGCCCGACCCGTAAGAGTATACATGCGCGCAAGAGTGGAGATGGAATGCTGCGCGTAAGAGTATACATACGTGCAAGAGTGGGGATGGAATGCCGCGTGTAAGAGTATACATGCGCGCAAGAGTGAGGATGGAATGCCGCGCGTAAGAGTACACATGCGCGTAAGAGAGGGGATGGAATGCTACGCTGCAGACCGGTCATGCGAGCGCAGTCTAGCGGTGACAGACTGATATAGCCCGGCCCATAAGAGTATACATGCGTGCAAGTGTGGGGATGGAATGCCGCGCGCAAGAGTATACATGTATGCAAGAGTGGGGATGGAATGCCGCGCGTAAGAGTATACATGCGTGCAAGAGTGGGGATGGAACGCTACGCTGCAGACCGGTCATGCGAGCGCAGACTCCTCTCACGATACTATTTGAGGTTATATGCTTATGTATGCACATGTATGAAAATGTGTAAGTTGTATATGTATGTCTATATATGTGTATGTGTATATGCTTATGTATGCACATGTATGAAAATGTGTAAGTTGTATATGTATGTCTATATAGGTTATGCGTATATATGATGTACAGTGTGTATATGATGTCACCAGCTAGCGTTGTTACATCATACTTCGTCGGTATAATGCATATGACGGGAGAGTAGAGGTAAGCGCAATATTAAAATATGTCGGCCGAATGTGTGGAGGGGATACATGTGAATTAAAAATATCAACCACACTTAAAGTGAGGTTAATCAGTCATGGCATCTCTATCATTGGAAGCGGTCTTGGAACCTTACATACGTCTACTACGTACTCCGTCGTCTCGAACAATAATGAATGCTTCGAGCGATGATACTTCTCTAATACTACTTCCCCACCACTTGAGCCGCCGCACCGCGCAATCTCAGTGGACGCTCTCTGCGCATCTGTCTAGCCGCTGCGTTACCCCACCACTCATACCCTACCGAGGACTAGTGCGCAGCCTCAGTGGACGCTCTCTGCGCATCAGTCGAGCCGCCGCGCTATTCTACCACTCATACCCTACCGAGGACTAGTGCGCAACCTCAGTGGACGCTTTCTGCGCATCAGTCGAGCCGCCGCGCTACCCTACCACTCTTACCCTACCGAGGACTAGTGCGCAACCTCAGTGGACGCTCTCTGCGCATCTGTCGAGCTGCCGTGTTACCCCCACCACTCCCACAGCGTTGAGGACTATCGCGCAACCACAACGGCCTCTTTCTGCGCATCAGTCGAGCCTTCTGCATATATGTAATAGTTTATGTATTGCATATAACTATACGGATGAGTTTAAATGTAATCAGATAGGCTATGCGGATGCACATAAGAGTTTATGCGAGTACATACAAGTTATACATTTGCATATGACTTTATGTATACATATATGAATGTATACGTTTGATTCGAAAGACTCTTATTTAACTTTTTAGAAAAAAGACGCGCGTTTTATTGCAAGCTTCTTTTTGGGAAGGATGAGAGCCCCATCCAGCTGTGAGATACATCTATTATAATCATCTCTCCTTTGCTTCCTCTCTCCCAACTAATTCATATTCCATTGTATAAACATCTAATGGTATTTGCAACTCTTTCATATATTTATGGATAAGCTGCACATTGTGAAGAGCACAGTTGGCTCTATACAGCCCATTATGATACGGACAAGCGTTACTACTTTTATTTGATTTAATGGCGGATATCCCATCTCAGCTATATCATGAATGTTAAATTTAAATCGTTCTAACCATTTTTTCTGAATGGAGCCAATGACTTTAACGCAAGCTGCATTTTTCAGAGCTGTACGAAGTATATTTCCGATGTCTATATACTCTCTATCACCAGACTGCCAAGATAGTCCGTGATAATAGCGTTCAAGCCATGCATTTTCAGCTTTATACTTCTCCGTGAGTCTACGCCAATGAAAAGGCGCTTTGAAGAGATACACTTGAGGATCAGCACCCAGCGGAAGTATAGCGAGCTCTTCGAGAATGAAGTCGTTGCCTGGCTGCTTAAAGCCTTGCATATCAACCAAGTACTCCATCTCGAATGATGCTCGACTGTGCGGATGCAGCCTGCTTTATACCAGCATCCCCACCACTTTCGAAACAAGTTCAGACAAGTTTTCTTACATCGCCATTGGTTGGATTATACTGAACTATACGATCATGTATAATCAAGCAGTAGGCGGATGTTCCAGCAGGGAAATTATGCTTCGATTCGAATTGCAAGCGAACATCGACTGAAGCAGTTTTCAGAGACTCGTTCTGCTTCGAGCAATCAATCACTATAAGCGGAAGTTTCGAAATATATCTTTGCTTCTTCAGCAGAGGCTCTACGCTCTTGTCATAGTATGCGTTTTGAAAGTTTGCATACATATCGTAGAGAATAGCAAATTGATTACGATCTATGACTAGATTGAGATTGCCGTAGGGATAGTACTGAGAATTGAGGAACAGCTTGACATTGCTAATTCCGCAATGATCGAAGTAGCTGGCATTCTCAGTCCTTGAACCTTTACGATTCGTTTGAAAGCCTAGAATGACAAAGCGCGGCTTTTCCAACTGATTGGATGTCTTAACAGTCCAAACATGTCGCGGCGTAGTAGGAAGTAGCGGGTATTCGTACAATTCCCAACTACGAAAACTCATATCAATCGATTTACTCTTCTGAATAAGTCCAAGCAGACGAATTTTATGTAAATTAGAGAGTACTGCGTAGGGCATGAGCCACTCAACTTTTATCAATTCAATCTTGAAATCTTCATATTCTGCTGGATCAGTTGCAGTTGCTGCTTTCGTAGCTGTCTGAATAACTGCATTTAAATCATTTCTTGATCTAGTGAGGATAAGTTCATGCTTGACATTAACGACTATCTTTCGATAGTCTTCGGCAAAGCCTAGAATCATACTTAAAGGTATAGACAGGTCAAAGTAGCCTTGATTATTCACCAAATCATCTTTCTCCTCAACGTCGAGCCAACCGGCATTCTGTAGGACTAAACTCTGACTAGAATTGATCGAAGGCCATCCTTTCGTGAGCGTAGTTAATCCAACGTTTTTACATTTATCGATCTCGATAGCATTTATCTCGTATCGTATTTCCTCAAACATATGACCTATAGCATTATTCACTAATTTAGTATTTCGTACTTGAGCACCATCAGCTTTGATTAGTCTACCGCATACGTGTAACGAGCTGCGAGAAGGTAATAGACACAAGTCTTGATGTTGAACTAAGATACGTATTTCATCGCTGTTCTTGTATGATGAAGCAGTGTACGGCTGATGAGCATGAATCTCATAATTCGAGACTGAATCATCAAAGCTCACTGGGGACTGTATACTTAGAATCTCTTCCATTTCTCTGAAGACAGCAGAGGAATATACACGTTATTTTCCACCAGGGTTTTTTACTCTTAGACCGAGTCCTTTTAAAAACTGTATATTTTGCCGTATTAGCGTTCCGAAGACTCGCTGACGACTGATGACTGGCTGACATTTTGGCTTGCTTTTATACCCTCTACCGGTGTAGACAATGCCCATTACGCTTGCTTCAGATGCAATCTAATTGTGATGACTTCACCACGAAAGTTTACTAGATTTCCGTCTTGATCGACTATACGCAGCTGCAAGTAATCGATTGTCCTCAGGGTGACGGGAAGATAAATGACTTGCGAGGGAACTTCGATGATCTTGTAGCCTGGAGGTACTGCGGGGAAGAACTCGTGTATCGTATGCACTCGCTGTCCGTTTATATAAGCGCCGGTAGTGATGCTGCACTCTACTCTTAGAGCGTTTACTTTGAGAATGGAGACTGGCAAGTCGGAAATATGTATAGTATTAGACTCGAGCACTCGCTGCGTAAAGCCTAGTAGTGAACCAATACAATCTAGCGGACGAAAGTCTATCGTCTCACTGCACTTTATTACACTGCGGAGAGTGTTGTTATTCGGTTTAAGTGAGATCGAAATGCCTTTGATGCTTAATGTATCGATAAGATGATTTTCAATGTCTTCAATCTCGTAGCTACCTGTTGGCAGGTAAACTATCTGTCCTCCTACGTAGAACTTGTTGTTACTTGTATCGATATTAGGAATCGAGTTGAATGTCAACAATTCGACTAATCCAAGAACGTAATTCTTGCTAGCGGAAAGTTCGATTGGGGGAAAGTATTGAGCTTCAAGTATGGAAGTCTTGGCGGAGAGAGTCAAAGTTAATGAATCCTCCATGACAGTTGAAACGATAATAACTCTAGAACTACTTTCGCTGCTCCTTATATAGTCTGCCAGCCAAAAACTGTAGACAAAGATGACCGCAGTTGAATGTATTGTAGTCTTGATATCGTTCATAATGATATCTGACTTCATTGACGCCTAAGTAGAGCAACAGCTCTATCCGAGGTTGAAGATCTCCAAAGCTGTCAAAGTAGACGACATTGGAGCCTCGTTTACGATATGCAACCCAGTGCGTACCAGGTCCGCGTGCATCATCCAAGTTGACTATAGCTGATTCGTTATAATGCGGACCATTAGCAGGCAGCGAGTCTCGCATGAATACACCGTGAAAGTTTGAAATCTTCATAATCTTTGCATATTTTATCAAATCGAAATCCGTGAGCGCTCTCTCGGGTAATCTTACTTCGAGGATCTTTTTTTTTTCAATCCTTTACCAGGCTTCAAGTGAAGACCTAGTCCTTTCTTGTGAGGTTTCAAGAAGAGTCCCTTACCGAGAGCAATCTCCTCCATCTTTTGATTATGTCTCCTATTCTCTTCTAACTTCCTTTGAGCGGCTTTAGCATCATTGACAGCCTTGGCTATTCCAGCAGCACCTCCAGCGAGGGCACCAGTTGCACTTAGACCGGCGAACAACGGTATGAGAAATGGTAGGAAACCGCCTACTTTAGCTGGAACTGACAATATTCTAGGAACAACTATATTCTTCTTTCCACCGGCTTTTTCAACCATTTTTCGAGCGCATTCCAAAGCTGAGAGAATGAGCTTATTCGCGCATTTTCCTGGAACGACTGATTGCGAAGCAGCCTTTACAACTTTTCGAAGCGTAGTTCACGACTTCTTCACTCCCATTCCGAATCTTGACTTTAATTTCATAGCGTTTGGAACGGCAAAAGCAGCTGCTCTTTCTCCTATGTTCGAATCTGCTGCTTTAATCTTCGCCAAGCTTTCTCAGCCAGAACTCTATCAGCAGCGTTTCTGGCTTCGATATTTTCACGATTTTGCGAATAAGCTATATCGTGCTCTTTGCAAGCAACGTCAAGAGGATTAATTCCTGGATCACCTCGAGCGAGACGTTTAGCTAACTTAGTACCAGGACCACACTACTGGTATCCCGGTAAGTGAAGTTCAATTGGTAGCTTATTGATGAGACGATTTACAATTCCACGACCTTGTCGGTAGTGTTTGTATATGATCATCACGTCATGAAGGTCAGATAATAACTGATGTCGAGAGTATAAAAGCGCTCTATTTATACTCTCCATCATCAGTTGTCAATCAATTGTCCAAGAATGAACTTCAAAGAGCAGACAGTTAAGCTTCCTATAGCAAATTTTGACGTTATAGCGGAGCCTGAAAAAAGAATCAAAAGACACGGAGATTTGCTTCCGGACAGCATTCGAGCTGTATTTAGCGGCCCATCAAACTGTGGTAAAACTAACAGCTTACTTGCCCTCATTACGCATCCTAATGGCGTTAAATTTGAAAATATATACGTCTACTCAAAGTCTCTGAATCAGTCAAAGTATAAGTTTTTGAAAAATCTTCCGTTAGAAGGTATACAGTATTTCGGATTCAACGAGCGTGAAGGAGTGGTAAGCCCTGACGATGCTCTTCCCAACTCAATCATGATCTTTGACGATGTAGCTTGCGAGAAGCAAAACAGTATCAAAGCGTATTACTGTATGGGTAGACAAAAGCGTTGATTGTTTCTATCTTTCTCAATCTTATGCACAAGTTCCGAAGCATCTCGTACGCGATAACGTAAATCTGTTGGTAATCTTTCGACAAGATGATTTAAATCTCAAGCATCTGTACAACGATCATGTTAATTTCGATATGAACTACATACAGTTTAAGGAATTATGCTCAAAGTGCTGGTCTGACGATAAGTATAGCTTTTTAATGATTGAAAAGGATAGTCCAATCAATGGAGGCAGATATAGGAAAGGTTTCGACTGCTTTGCTATAAATATAGCATGCGCAAAGTAATTAGCAACAGTCTATCTCTATCGATTGACGAATCAACAATAGCATGAGTGATATTCAAAAAGAGTAGAATATTCTGCAGCAGCTTGTGCAAGCTCAAAATGCAGTCAAACGCAAGTATAGCATGTTGAAGGCGAACAGACAAGATTTTGAAAAAGTCATTGAGGATACCTTTAAGTCAATTGTCAATCCTTTACATCAGCTTGTATCTAGTAGACAAAAGTCTGTGCCACCACCACTTAAAAAAAAAGAAAGGCTTTACTAGATGATACTATAATAAAGACGAAAAAAAAGTTTGATGATACTTTCGTCAACTCGGACGATGATGATAGTTTAGATGAAACTTTGAATGATGAAGCTAAGATAGATGACGATAATTTTGAAACAGCTGATAATGCTACCGAAGAAGAAGAAGAAGAAGAAGATAAGTATATGCAGATGTTGAAGCGAAAAAAGGATATTGATAAAATTTATGGAGTTCGAAAGGAGGGTAGACAGTGGATGTTTGGTGATTCGCCTATTATCTTTGGTGATAAAAGCATTAAAGTGAAAGATGGACGATATGCAAAAACTGACGGTTTGATGGAGCTGCTCATAGCTAGAGATCCTAAGAATTATAATCAGACTGATCTGCAAACTTATCAGACTATCCTCGAGTCAACCTATGCTCATAAAAAACAGTACAAAGATGATGAATCGATTCGAGTTCATAACAGTAAAAAATATACAAACATCATAGCGCCTCTGTTTCAGAAGAGAGGAGGAGCGATACTTAAGAAATGTCTACCTCGATACAAAATCGCTCGTCGAAACGCCAAAATGGACTACATCTATTGGAACGATACTAATGAGCTGGTCGATAGGCTTCGCTTGCTTATAGCTGAGCAGTCAGCTGGTAATCCGAGTCATATTAATGAAATTCATTCGATTATTGAAGAGTTACGCGAGGACGGCTATATATATTGAGTGCACAGAGTGCTGATAATCATTTTAAAGATGAGCGTCGACGTGTTTGGACGTAATCTGAAGAAGAATGAAGGCAGTCGTGGACCTCAAGGGTTTGGCTTCAAAATCACAACCGATGGTCACTATGACTTGGTCAATAAGAGACTATGCAATTTAGCAGCTCCTCGTCAGCAAGATGAAGCAGTCAACTTGGAAACTCTTCAAGCCGAAGTTAAAAAAATACTAGAGCTTATTTCCCTATTGGAACAGCAGCTAAACAAATTAGATGATATCGTTGAAGAACACAGAGACGAGCTCGACTTGATGTTGTCAAGTCAGCAGAGCGATATCGAGACTATAAAAGAAGCTGTAGCACAGATCATGAGTAACATTCACTCTGCAGACGTGTAACATGGAGCATAAGAAAGCAGTAGTTGAAGAACTTCACATGTCCGCTCGTCACAACTATCCTCGTCGAAAGTTTGATATGCGTGGCTTAGACGAGACATGGCAAGCTGATTTAGTTGAGATGAAGCCATATGCTAAGGAAAATAAAGGTTATAGGTATCTTCTCACAATCATCGACGTATTCTCCAAGTTTGCGTGGGCCATTCCCGTAAAGAAAAGAAGTCCGGTGAAGAAGTTACAGCAGCGATGAAGTCAGTGTTGCGTCAAGGTCGAGTACCGAAGAATTTACATACAGATAGAGGTCTCGAGTTTTACAATAGCAATTTTGAGAAGCTGATGAAGCGATACAAGATCAATTTGTACTCGAAGCACCCAGCTGCAACCTTATTCAATGCAGCGAAATCCATAGTCTGCGAGGATGATCTTCTGCGAGGATGATCTTCTGCGAGGATGATCTTCTACGAGGATGATCTTCTGCGAGGAATCTTCTGCGAGGAGAACACCTGATGATCTTCGAGGAGTACTAGGTACAATGTTCACTCGTCAATCGAATGGTGAGAATGATCTCTACCGCTAGCCTCACCTCCTTATGTACAACTCTCCCCACTACTTCACATTTCTCCCACTCTATCGTTCGAGCCGCCGTCGCCGCTGATCCTGTACAAACTTGTTGTTGTTTTAAGTGGTGGGGGCCCCAACCACGCCCCCACCCGTGAGGTACAACCAACTTGAATTTACCCCTCCGTTTCTTCTTCTGCTAGACCTAGCAGACTACAATCTGGAATAAAGAAAGAGGTTAGTATTGATGTATAGTCGGTAAATTAGGTTTACGACTTACCTACTGTAGTCTAGGTCTCTTGCTTGCCGGCTCCTCCTCCTCCTCGTTGCAGGGGCAGACGGTAGCGCCCTCTGCGAGTGCCGCTTCGCAAACCCGAAGACTATGATGTCCCCACAGCAGCGTGTCGGTCTGACCGAACACGAGATGACGCTTGTCGTCGTGGGGACTTAGGGCGACCTTCTCCTGCCGCTTGGTGGTCACCACGTGTCGGCGCGAGCGGATGGTCTGCTGCTGGCGGGTGATCACCTCGCGGCTGAAGAGGCACCGATCATAGTCTTCGGGCTCGATCCTAGCCTTGACAACGGAGCTCTTTACTCCTTTCGCCTTCTTTATAGGCTGCTCACCGTCTATTTCGACACAATAGAGCTTGCTCTGTAGCCCTCGAAAGACGGTCATAATCCTTCCAGAACATTCGTCTTTCATTACCCCAAGGACTTTCTTGTTTCGACGAGGTATGTTGAATTGATTGTCCTTGGGGTAATCGCTAGTGTCGAACCGAGCAATGTCTTCCTTCATCACTCGGTAGACATCGGCACCCTTGATCTCATAATCGAGACTGTCGGTGTCAGTGTACAGTAGTTTGCACTGATCACCGTAGCGCTCATGCATATACGAATAATGAAATTCGTATACATTGATCTTTGAAAGATCGAGGACGGAGAGA